>BMAW01090536.1:180233-193503 GCA_019974015.1 Nephila pilipes | reverse complement strand
CAATTTGTAAAAAGAATAAACCAAGTCAATAAAATTACAAATATTATCATAATTTAAAACAAAAAATATTTTAATGTAAAAAAAGCAATAAATTTACTCAATTATAATGTATAAGAATTCAAGAACACGTATTATACACATTTATTTTGATTCAAATCTAAAATGAGCCATTATTTAAAAATTGCAAAAATGTTAAGCAAACATAGCTAACTCTTCTCTCCCCTCGAAAAAAAAACCAAACGTCAAGAAAAAAGAATAAGAAAAAAAAAAAAGAAAAAAAAAATGAAGAAGTTGCTCCAGGCTTTGGACTGAGAAGAGTGGTTTAAATTAGTTCTAGGGAT
The DNA here is from genome assembly GCA_019974015.1 of Nephila pilipes. Taxonomy (NCBI): domain Eukaryota; kingdom Metazoa; phylum Arthropoda; class Arachnida; order Araneae; family Nephilidae; genus Nephila; species Nephila pilipes. The sequence continues at coordinate 193,162 of BMAW01090536.1, read as the reverse complement.
CCAACTATCGCAATTTCTGTAGTTATATTATTAATGGTACCGACCAAGAATAATCAAAATTACATAAACGAACAGGAATTTAAAATAGGAAAATAAGGAAATAAACATATTTAAACCAAACTAAATAAAGTTAAGCATTAAAAATTATCTATACCCATTTAAATATGTAACATTTTTTAAATCAAAAAGTTAGAATTTTCAGTAATAATCATATGATGAAACTGTTTTTTCTTTAACAAATTAAAATAATTTTCTTTAAAATTATTTCAGCCATTGTTTAAATACAACGAGGACTGCAGAAATTAATACATACTTTTATGCAGAAAAATGAAAATAAAAATAGAACTTAAAGGTAAGTATAAAGAATGTAATGTATAATACACTCTTCTATACTAAAATGTAATGTATTTGAAGTGATATTTTATGGCAATATCATAAAATGCTATTAAGATTTCACGTAATGCTCACTTTGTAATTCGTCATGTAAAGTGCGATATATATAGTAACACTCTAATATATTAATGAAATTTCTGATTTAGTAAGGTTATTTTTCCTTCTTTGTTCTGAAACAAACATACAATTTTTCTTCATTCGATATAAACTTTTTTATCACTCCGATCGACAGAAGGAAATATCAAAATAATTCGTTATTCTTTGTCTAAAATTTAAGTGAAGCTTGAAAGTAAAAAAAAATTGTTTTGGAATTAAATATAAATTATTTTCCTTTAAAAATTTACGGAACTTGGAAAATAAGTAATGGTTCAATATTTAAAACCTTCAACAAAAATGAAGAAAAATTATTTAAATAAATTGTTATGCAATGGTGTTCAACGTTACGGATTAAAGCAGTTGACATTTTGCAAAGTAATATAAATTTTTATCTCACTTTTACTAAAATTTTGAAATAGAAAATAAGATTCAACGTAGAGGAACTAAATATCCAACCTTTATTTCATTTAAAAGTATCATCATTAATTGTATAACATTTAATATAAAGTTCTAAATACGTAAAGCTTTTATAAATCAGTTATACAAGAAATAAATCCAATCAATTCTTTCTTTCACAAAAAAATACCACATCTCGCTGACTATCATTTAACGAAAATTCCGATGCAGACATTTATTTTATTTCGCATCGTCATACCGGTGTGAGATGCGACCTTTTTCTTCGCCCAGCAAATACCATTATCTTTAGTCTGTGACATTTAACTTTACCTATAAAACTACCTTTAATTCAGCAAGAAATCCGAAGAGCTCGTGTTATTGAGTTCACTGCTATTAGTTGAGAAAATGTAACGAGAACCGACGCGACGACATTAATGGTTCTTGTGCGCGAGGATGGTAAAATGTAATGGATGGGAACTTAAAGGCCTCTAGTGAATCGTCTGGATTCATTTTCATCTTCACAGACATCGAAGTACTGATGGACTTCCGATAGGAAATTATTTTCTCTCCTAAGATTGACGATTTTCTTCCAGAACATTGATGTCCGTCGTTTCTTAGTAAGTTGCTTAAAGAATGCAATTATCCAGACTCAAGCTGTACCTTAATATGATGATGGTGGATGAGAAAGTTCCTTCAGGAATTAGTTCAGGCAATATAAAGGCTCCTATTGCAACGGGAATGATTTTTGTTTTGTTTCATAACGCAAATACACTTTACTGATATGAATTTTCTGCTAGATATATTGACGTGAATTTATAGGTGCAAATTTCGAAAGCCATTCGCTTTGTGATTAAAAACATTTCCGGATATTTACGAAAAGGTCTAGTGTGAACATGCTGTGGTATTTAAGGCCATGCACATATTTTAAAAGGAAAATGGTACTATACTAAAATATCTAATTAGTGTTGGATCTTCATGAAATTCGGCTTGGGTAATATTAAAAATATATTAATATTATGCTTAATTTTTAGTTGGGAAAAATATTCCTAACTTTTGACTTATTGATATTTTTCACTGATCTTTCACATATAATTTTATCGTTTCTTATGATTTAAAGTTTAAAAAATAATGTTTTATTTTCCATTCATATTTCTACATATTTTATTTTCTATTTATAATTATTCACACGAAATAAAGATTTTTTCACTTTACTTTTGAAATGAATAATTGAAAGAAAAGACAAAGTTTTAATTTGCAGAGCAATTTTGTGTGCTATTTAAATAAATAAAACTGGTTAAATTATTTATTTGAGAATTAGGTAATAATAAGGATAAAGATAATCCAAATATCTTTAAGATGTGAAAGATGTAAATACATTATCAAAATAACAAAAACAGGGAAAAATTCACTATAATATACTAAGAAATGCAACTATTGTTTTCTCAATCAAAATTTAATCAAATCGAAAATTTTAAAAAAAATTTCTAAAAAAAAAAAAAAAAAAAAAAAAATGAAGAGCTATTGAAAAATTCTACGCCACTTAACTCAAAAACTGCACAGGGTAATTATTTAAAAAATGGTCGAAAAATGTATATTTATTGATGATTACGTTAGATCATTATTCATGGTATTCTCTTCAATTTCAATTCGGTTACCGAAATCTCTCTTTAGTATTAGTACAAATCACAGTGCATAAACTGCTTTGCAAAATATTCTTAGAAGGGAACCAGTTTAAGAATAATGTCTAATAGCCTGCATGTGTCAACTAGAATCTTAAAAGTTCTAAACAAATGAGAGAAAGAGAAGTTCAGAGGTGATATTTATCGATTTTGAGTCAAATAAAAACTATAAAACTTTTGACAGGGGGCAGAAAAACTTTTCTGATATTCACTATTAGTAATTCTGCCCAGGCCTCTTCTGACCATCTTTTAAGTTGACAGAGAAGACTTACACACTTCACCTCATCTCGTTTATAAATTCTCTAGGCTTTTTGGTCTCGTGGACTGAACCATAAGTTATAACAATAACAACAAACTACGAAGTATGTACAGTAAAGATTAAATTGTTCAATGCGAATGTAATTTCCAAGCATTTCAGTTTAAGACATCCGCATAAACATGCATTAAACTCACTTCGTTTGTTTGTTTTGATATTTCAAATTTAATGACAGGAATATATATATATAACTATATCACATTAAAAATGAATAAGCTTCTATTTTTAATCTATCTTGGATTGAAAATGTTAAATGTGAAATAATTGCCAAATGATATTATCAAAGAAAATAATTTTTGACGGAAGATATTTCTAAGAGAGGGCAACTTTCGTGCTCTTAATTACCCTCCTATTTCTCCTTAATCCCTTTTCAAAGTTCTGTTTATCTGTTGCTTGTAGATGCTGAATATGTGGTTGTTCTGTACCCTTCAAATGTTTTGAGAACTGCGTCATGAAAACTGCGGATTCATAATTGTTTTAGAAATTAGTTTCATTCAGTCCTATTTTCGATTATTTTATGAATTACTCATCATCAATTAATTAAAATAACATATAAACCAATATACTGAAATAAAATTTTAAAATGGATATTGTTTTAATCCATTTGAAGATTTAAGAGAAATTTTGATTTAAAAACAAAATGTTTGGCACAAATCTTAAATTTTACAGAAAATTACTATATCAAGAAATTTTTTTATCTGATTTGTGACTCCTTAAAAAGATATTTTAGGTAAAAAATATTAAATTAAACAGATTAAATTTTTTAATAAAAGTGAAATACAGTAATCCCTGTAATCCACTCCTCCTAGTAATTCAGCCTTTTATACAAGAAAATTATTGCACAGAAAATTATTATTTGCCTCCTACTTCATTGGATTATCAATACAAAACAGTACATTTTCTTATAGTTTTAGCTATTTTGTGTGCTTGAATCTTTATTTGCAAGTACTGTATGTTTAATGTATGTTGCATAATAGCTACATAACAGACTGTTGTGACGATGGATATCAACAATTTTAAACCACAATAAGGTGTCAACAAATGAGATGGTGTTTCCATACTTCCATGCTTCCACATCACTGCCATATGCTACCTTTGAAATGAAAGTTGATTCATGAAAAGAATATTTTTTTTTTAAAAATAGAATATTGGAAAAAAAAGAATACGATTTCAAAAAATGTGTGTGTGTTTCTTTTAAGAGTTGTATTACTCAAGGTTTCATAGCGATTTATATATTCGTGATAAACTCTCACTTAGTTTGAAATATATTCACAGTATTTTACCTAAATTAAAAATGTAACAATACTCTTTAAATAAAGAAAACAATTTTTCTTGCAAAACTGATATCAGGCAATTTCGATGCGCAGAAATGATTAAAATATGTTAATAATACTAGTGAAAGTATGCATACCCTGAGAACCACGAAAACCATGAAAGCAATCAATACCATATGGCAATTTCCAGTAAACATCACGCTTCGCATCAAGCATTCGTGCGGGTGACATTTTCTAGCTATTCGAAAGACATCCAGTTTAGGAGAAGAGAAATTTATGTAAGTTAGAGTTGAGCGGCTGTTAAATATTAAAGGATTTGATCTGAACTGCATCATAAATGTTGATAATAAATTTCGGTTTCCCTGTTGAACGTATCAATCCAGTGTTCATAAATATTTCTGAAATAAATGTTTGAAATTAAAAAAAAGAAGTTTCGTCAATAGTTTTAGAAAATTTCCAAATGAAATAGAAAGATTTCTTCGTTCATTTCATATCTTTCATTTGTAAGTAGGTGGAAGGGAGCTACATTCTATATAATTAGTTCTCTAGAAAAAAAGTATCATTAAAAAAGTTTCGCATACTTTTAATTACGGCTATATTTAATCGAAATTAGGCATTAAAAGTAAATGCGAAATTCGTTACATGGAATAGTTAAATAGTAATAAGCATTAAGCCTTTTCTCAAAGTCCTAGAAATATTATATATATTTATGTGTGTGTGTGTGTGTGTGTAATCTTAGTAGTACTGCGAAACAAATTATCCACCAGAGGTCTTAAACAAGAAACTGATAATACATTTTGTATCACATGATAGGGATTGAATAAACATTTTGATTTATTACATCTTTACTGCAAATCGTTATCTATTTTTACATGAATATATAATTTTATATTTCTATTAATTTGTTGATGGGGATAGTTAGACCTATTCTAGAATAGCCCAGCTTAACAGTCTAAAGTCTGCTACAACATTAAATATATATTGTTCTCCATTTTTGCAATTTCAAAATATTTTTAGAATGTTTGAAAAATTTCAAAATTTCTTTCAAATTTCTTGATATTTTGTTTATTTTTCAACTCTTTTGATATATATATATATATATATATATATATATATAAATATTACAAAACAAACATAATGAAAAAGTATATGTAAAATTCCTTTAATGGGTAAAAGATAAAAATTAAGACCTAAGAAATTCAAAGCTGTTTGAGAAAAAGAGTGAATAATTATTTTAGTGATTATTAGATTATTCGTTACAAGAACACTTTTATGTAACGAATGCAGATTAAAAATATTTTCAAAGGGAATTTCTCAATGTTTGGTCGGATCAAGACTATAAAAGGTTACACATTGTACAGCAATGCATATTGCGAGTACTGATTAGGATTCTATAAGGATTTACTAGTTAGGATTCCATAAAGATTATTTTATCAGTTTCTCAAAATAAAAATATCATCGAATGGAACAATTTTAATCATATACTTGTTACTATGAAAATATTTAAAACGAGAAAATCTGTTGGAAATGCCAGTGCACCTTAATGACGAAATTAATGATTGACTGAAACTAAAATTATTAAGAGTAGTACTCAAACTCGGAATACTTTTTCGAGTAACGGATGTCTCAAAATTAATATGATTTCAATCAATTATAACACACGCATCCACTCTTAATTAACCCTGCCCTTAAGGTTTAGCAACATTAAATGAATACACTACATACAAAATATGGGTATATAGAGTTTTATTTGGTAAGAATTAATTTTTTTATTCGTGATTATTCTATTCGTTTCGGATTCTTATTTTATTGTTCTCTGAATATCATAACCCATTTTAATATTTTGGGTCTGAATTCTATTGAATTTTCACAGTCACTGCACGTTTGTCCTATTTTTTTTGTATGTCTACTTGTAATTGAATCTGTATATGTAATTGGATTATTCTTCTGTAATACTCTCTCAAATAAAGGAACAAAAATGAACTGAATAATAGGATTCAAAATATGAAACAGAATTTATACGAAAAACGATGTATTGATTTAAATTGAAAGTAATGACTATAATAATAAAAATGTAACGTTAACGCACTTTTAAATTATAAGAAATTGTTATAAGAAAATATGAAATTTGGAAAATATTAATATTGAAGCCTTTTTCTGTTTGACAAAGTGTTTTGAGTTTTGGAACTTTTATCAGTATTTGTATGATGATAGGTAAAAACAACCTTAAAGGATCAAGCACAGATTAATTTTATGTACACAGATATTTTATGACAAAAAATATACCGCATATTAAAAAAAAATACCACCCATAAAATATCACAATCCAATGTATTTTCATCTGTTATTTGAATATTTCTCACAATCGTTTCTAGACCCAATTCCCAATTATAACCATGTGTTTTAAATAAAGTTCCCCATGGAGATTATATTTGTTGCCAATGTTTACCCATTAATGTACACAAATGAAACATATATTATATACCTTTTGCTAGACTTAGAGTTAATCTTACATTTAGAACTTACGAACTAATATAAAAGTTTCCGTATTGATGCACTCTTTGAAACAATATAATTATATATGGGGATTTTTTAGACAGAAGCTCCAAAAAGTTGATTATAAATATACGTTATTGAGTAATGACTGAAAAATGTATTGGCACATCACATCAGCGATGTAAATCAGAATGTTTTCTTCATTCAAAGAAATTGGAATGCAATATAAGAAGGACTAGAATGCTCGAGTATTTGTAAGCTAAAATAAAAATACTTTCCAGGTTTTGGTGTTGATTATTAATGTTGATTCATTTAGAGTAACATTATTTAGGTGTTTTAACGCTAACGACTCAAATTTATCGGCCATGCCTTATCAATGAAAAATGCATTAAAATCTTTGGATAAAAACTAGAAAATATTTATTATTGATATCTTGAAATAAATTTGATTTTGAAATTATTATTAAATTAATAATTCGAGAAAAAGAATTTCTCGCGATGTTGATTATGACTGCAATAATTGTACTGCTATGAATTGTATATTGTTTCATCTGGCATTTTTCAGTTTTCTCTACATGTTGCATGACAAGACTTTTGATGAAATCCTTAGTGCCGCTGTCACTCGTTAAATTCAATTTGAAATGTGATCTAGCAATCTCTCAGAATGAACTGTAATTTATCAATAAGGAACTCAATAGTTCTATCGCTTTCTTTTTGAATGAGCGGCTTAAGGTTATTTTGTATCGTAGATGGTAGATGAATTAACCATTAGTAAAATAATCTCCCTTCATAGGCAATAATTTGAGGAAATATAGCGAGATAATCATTTTTTTTCTTTATAATTTATTTAATTCCGTTTCAGATCTTACCTCCTGGTGTCAGCAAGAAGCTTGGCTTCTCCGGTTTGGTGGATGCGGTTATCGACAAATCCAGCAGCCTTTGCATGCTGTCGAAATTGAAATACCCAATGGATAATCCTTCTGGTCTCTTGCTGGGCCCATCTATGGGATCAGCAGACGTTTGTGTGATGGTAGGTCCCGCAGTGTAAGAATCGTCATCATTGTCAAATGAATCTGGAGCAGACTGGGTGTTTTTGCGAACGAAACCACGCTTCCTTCGGTCACTGTTCCTTCTGGAAGGAGAAGAATTGGGAGCTGCAGCAGGAGGTGTTTGTGGAGAAGCGTCACTTGGAGGTGTTTCAGTCCTTGAAGAAGGAGCGCTACTACAGTTCACCTGAAGGGGAGAAAAATGAAATCTTGATTATGCAAAAGAAAGTTAATAAGCATTCACAAAGAATTAACTGCTTTGCTTAATGTGACAAAATATTTACGAATTTCTTTTCAGAATGGATTAATGGAATTGTTTAAGGGTTCTTGGAAGTGTTACAAGATCTACGCTGCTCCCACGATCATGAAATAAAGGAATTTTAATCTAGAACGATCCTCCTTAGACACATGAAAGTCCCGTAAAGGATCATAGAAAGTTTAATGTTCTAAAGTGTTAATCGCATTTTCAGAAGGAAAGGGCGCTTTTTCTCTCTTTGTGGTTACTCTACGTTTTTCTGGCGTCACACTTAGTTAAGAAAACCCGTCAAATATTTGGCATATTCACATTTATACGGGCACATTCTTATCGACTTGTCACACTTGCAAATTATTAAAACATTTAACACTAATTTCATCTAAGTTATGTACACGTATTGAACTTCTACTTTTAGGACACCACCTATTATCCTCCAGGTATGTACAATTATGTAAATGTTAACTTTAAATCATGTTGATTAATCAATAATCTACTGAGTGTACCAAATACCTTTTTAATTTGAGTCAGTGTTCAATTTATTAATTCTCTCATCTATGATCGGAGTCTTATCCCTTCACTGTACAAATTATTTGGCCTAGTTGTGTAATTAAATATGCATTTATTCCACATTGATATGTTTTAAATAAATCTAAATTGGATAAGAGGTACCGTTTCACAAGATATGGCAATGTCAGTTCATTAGCTAGTTTACGTAGAAATCATCACAAATGGTAAACAAATGTGGACATGTAAAATGTTCATATCTTCTACAAAATTAATGTCATGGAAAGCTAATTAAATTCAAATTCACGACTATATCAGAACTGTTTGGTGTATTTTCTCCTTTAAGCATTCCAAAAAAGAAATGTAAACTTTAAAGTAAAGTAGCATTTCAGATGGTTTTTGAAACACGAGATAAAAACTATAGCATTTTATTTGTGAAAAAGTTCTGCCTGGAATTTATTTTCATTTTTCACTAAATATCAACATATTAAAATATTTTTTTTTAAAAAAATTATAATTACTTTTTTAAATTTTTAAATAGGATCTTATATTCCTAAGCCCCCTTTTGGAAATCTTTGAATTAATGTACGATTTTTTTTTTGTAACTGCTTGGTTTTGGGAATACATTAAAATATATCGTATTAGTATTTTGGGAAATGTGGCTTTCAAAATTCTGTACATGTTTTGATACATCAATTCATATAGTTAGCATAGTTAATATGATTAAGAAGAAATTTGTTTAAATACATTCATATCTGTTATATGCGGAAAAGAACAATGAGTAAGAACAAGATCTTGGAAAAGAAGAACTATGAATAATATATATCATAAATTATAAGACTTAAAAATTCTGAATTTAATTTTTTTTTGAAAAGCTAAATGCATTTTCACGAATACTCTCTTAAGCTCAAACAAAGGAACTGAAAAAGAAATGCCCATTTTCAGCAAGAAGTAAAATAATAGACGTTTAAAAAATGGAATAAATCTTTTATTGGCATATTCGAATGCTTATTCGGATAGGAAAGCTTTATTAATGAGAAAAATTTAATTTTACTCCGCAATTAATAGATCAGTATTGTGAAAAAGGGGGTTTATGGAAAATTTTAGATAATACTATAGATAAACGATCGGAACCTGGTGTTTTAACGGAACATACCGCTTCTTGGACTATTAAAAGTAATTTCCTTTTTACACATTTACTTTTTATTCATTTTTATTTGTTTCCGAAATAACATTTTGAGTTTCGAGAACTTTAATCACTGTAATCTATTTGATGTTACCTGCTTTTGAAAATAAACGGGAAAAGACACACACATATACAAAATACGAAAAAAAACCACATTTTATGTACTAAACAATTATTCGAATTAGATAATTTACTATTCGCCTAGTGCTTATGTTATGTAAACGGACTTTGAACTTTTCAATGACTTCTCTTTTTGATTACATGTTTGCTCTCAAGTCCATAGTATGAAGTAGCAAAACGCCAAATTAATAATGCAGGTTTAATTTTTATTTAATGTGACATCATTTAATTTTAATTGCTTTATTCCAACTGTTTCATTAAGAACGAAATAAGGATATTTTTGTAAGAAAAAAAAATAAGTTAAGAAAATTAAGAATACCGTTGTTTTCCATTCTCGAAATATGAAGCATCCAGTGTTATTTTACGTTCTTTCGTTGCATGCATATGTGAACATTTTTATAACTACACAGTGACAGTTACCTGTTTCTTTGTTAAGTTTGTTTGATTTATTGTTCGTTTGTTTAAATTTAGTCTTATAAGCCTTGTGGTAATACTTCTGAGGATCACGGACATTTTATTTTCTGATTAAAAATAAGACGAAAAATTTTAAAAGATAATTCTTTTTTTCGAAACGTGAATGTGAATCAAAATATTTAATTTTGAAGCTCTTGTTTACTCATTTAGTTATTCAGATTTCATTTGCCGAAACATATACAATGTACTGAAATAACTGATTAAAAATAAGTTATTATAAATTTTTTTCAATAAAACAGCCATCTAACAATTATCAAACCATTTTAATTCTTTGTTTACTAGCAATGAAACATATAATTATTTGTTAGATATAACAAATGATAAAAACGATACTTTAAAAAGCGGTTTTTGGTTCAGTAGTAAAAGAGAAGATACAATAAAAAGGAAAGAAAAAAATGATGTAGTGAAAGTTCCTTATCATTTTAACAATCATTTATTCATGTTGCCGATAACTAGAAGCGATAGCATCAAGAAGCAAGCTCGTTTTTAAAAGAATGGACTTTTTTATATATATCTAAAAAACCAAGATTCTTTTCAAAGATAAAGTTGAAAGTTTATCTCTCGCTATCGAGTAAAATTAAATATTCAACTTCTAAGAAAAAGAGGGAAATGACTTCATCATTTTTATTCCTTCTTTTGTTAAAACGAGAGAGAAAGGAGCACGGAATAAATTTGATTCACCCCCTAGCGAGTTTTCTCATTTCACATTTAAGAAAAAGTCGTTAAAAGAAATGCAATTGTTGCATTTTTTTGAAAATTGATACAGCTTTTTGCATTGATGCATTTTTTTAATGTTGGTTGAAAAAGTTTTAGATTAGTGATTACGAAAGATTAATCAAACAATTTGTGTATTCTTCGGTTTCAATGCTGTTTTACTTTCAAATTACCGAATTAAAATTGAAGGGTTTATTTAAATTAATTTTCCTTAAATAAAATCTCTAGCATCCAATAAAGCAACTAATAATTATAAGATTGTATTGAATAAAAGGCTTGGGTTTTATCGAAATGAAGATTTAAGAATACTAAGAGCAACTTACAAATATCGAAGAAAGTTATTAAGCCTTTCATTATACAAAATAAATAAATAATAAAATAAATAAATTATAAAATAAACAAATAATAAAATAAATTATAAAATAAATAAATTATAAAATAAAAATAAAATAATTAATTAATTAAATAAAAATAAAATAAATAATTAATTAAATAAAAATAATAAAATAAATTTAATAAGAAATAATAAGAAGAATAAATAAATAAACTAAAGAAGAAAAATTACAAGTTTAAAAAAGAATATAAATAGAAAGCAGTATTCATTAAGTGAATTGGAGAAAAATAATTGATTTCTTTAAGAATTTAACGGTTATAAAAATACTTATTATTTTTATAACAAAATTTTAATTATTATTAATAATAATTTAATTATTAAAAAATAATTACAAATACACTTAAGGCTTCCGTTTACCGGCCATTTTGATTACGTGAACAAAATATTATTTCTATGGAATTTCTACAACCGTTTTCAAATCAAGACAATTTTATCTATTTAAAAGCAAAAAAAAAAGTGCATCCGAAAGAGTAATAATAAATAATAATGAGGTTTTTTGTGGAATTACATTTTTCTTCCAATTTTTAAAAATTTTTTAACCTTATTTTAATGATTTATTTGTGGATTTTTCGGTCTTTAAAATGTTCTAAAACATTTTCAAAAATTGGAGAGAAGATGTCATTCCACAGAAACTTTTATTATTTCTTGTTCTTTAAGATACATTTTTTGTATTTAAATGGATAAACAAATATGGATTTGAGAATGGTAATAGAAATTCAATAAGATAAGTATTACGTTCGTGAAATCAAAATGGCCGCTAGACGGGAGCCTAAAGGTTGTAGGCTGTAAATCTCCGCATCTGTTTCAACTGTAGATTAAATGAAAATTAACTATATTAAAAAATTTAAAGTCAGTTATGTTCAATGATTGCAAATTGTCAGAGAAAAAAAAAGAAAAGATTATTGATTAAAATTTTATTTCTGAATCAAAATTCAAGATTTGAAAGATTCTATAAATATCACATATACGTATGTTTATGGAATTTATATTGATAATTTAAAGTATTAAAAATTTATAAGACATTTGTGTTTGTTAATTTGTTATTTATAAAAGACATAAACGTTCCTCTTAAAATATTGAAATTTAATTATCTTTTTTTAATGAGCCTGTGAACACATTAATATAAATATATTTTTTGAACTTAAATAAGAGTTATTATTATTTAAATCTGATATATATTATGTAATGATGAAAAATAACAAGCTGCAGAAAACGCTAAGTGCTCCCATTAAACTTTTACAGTTAGAGCATAGAGAAGATCCAAAACTTTGAAATCTCTCTCTCTTTCTTTTTGTTAACCAAAATCCAGATTTTTCCTCTCTTGTGTTTAGCATTTGGCAACAGTCTGTTTCAGAATTCATAGATAAATAAAATTCCACTTGTTTTAAAGTAAACAAAGGAATTAAGTTATTTCAATTTCGTTAACATATATGTTAATCCTATGAAATTTCTATAATCATCCTCAAATTTCTACTATTTTATTTATATGGATGCAATCAAATGCAACTGAAAGAGCAAAAAATAATGAAGGTTTCTGTGGATTTCTTCCGATTTTCCTCTAAATTTTCAAAATATTATTGAATATT
>BMAW01090536.1:0-166319 GCA_019974015.1 Nephila pilipes | reverse complement strand
TGCAAATCAGAATTTTTCATAACCATATCAATCATAACTTTTTTGTAACTTTACTACCTTCTGTGAAAACAATTTTGACACTTGTTATGTCATATTTACATATAGCAGAGCGATGCTTACTGTGGGAGCAGACGGTAACTCAGCGGGAGGGTTGGGAAAGTGTCGATATTCTGGAGTCCCTTCGGAATTGTTTGACAAGTGGGGATATCTCTGGGGAGAAAGACCAGGGGACCTGCTTTCTTCGGTCGATGTTGTTTGGTAGGTGAGGCGTCTGGAACGTGTCCTTTCTGACAGAGCCCTTTGGAGCATCGATGTCTTCTTCTTTTTCTTCTCTTTCTTAAAAGGTTCCGGATACTCTGGAGCCGCGGGAGTCTCGTCTTCTTCCGTGCAGATGGAGAGATTATGCCAGTAGGCCTGCAAAATGGATGTCAGCATTTAATAAATGTTAACTGAATACATTAAAATGATGATTAGATCTTAAGAGACTTACATGCATTTATTAAAACTTATTTTTGGCAACACAAATTTCATTGCAATATATACTGTGGCAACTAGAGCCAACTATATGTGGTTCAGTAATACGCGAATCTATTTTACATGTGTTATTACCGTGATTCTCTCGATAAGCAATCCTAGGTTTTGCGACTTATATATATATATATATATATATGTATATATGTGTGTGTGTGTGTGTGTATGTATGTGTGTGGTGTATGTATGTATGTATGTATAAATGGAATTCAAATTAATCTTTTGTTCGGACAACATAATGATATTCTATTAACCCTTTCTGGACGGCACATCTTCGCGTAGGACGTTCCCTGGAGACAGGAGGGGAATCGGAAGGAACTATGCACGGGCCGGGGGTTTTGCGTCTCTAAGCCTAACTTTAGGAGAACAAAAATCACACACACACAAAAAAAAAAGAAGTTTTATTCCTAATGTTATAATTTTTGGGAAAATTTTAGATTATTACTTAAGTTGTTATATATTTTGAAATTAGCATTTTTAAAAATCTTTTGCCTTCAATTTATAGAAAAATGTGTATAAAGAAGTGCTTACATTGAGAAATAATTTTCAGAAGCACTATTGAAATTATTCCGAAGTCTTATGGACAAAATACATCAATAAACTTTGAAATTAATGAAAAATATACAAGACTATTTACAAGAAGTAACAAAACTTAAAGTGAAGACCAAATGTAGTAATTTTTGAAGTGTGGAGTAACGCAAAGTCCTGTTTTGTCCGTCTCTGACAAATAACAGCAGCAGATTCACCAGAAATATTCCTTTCAAACCTTTAAGAAAATTAATCACACTTTAATCATTAATTGGATCATCGACCACGTGAGTATATTCGTCTCATAAACAACGTTTTCTAGCAATTATAAACAGGAGTTAAGGCTTTCCGAAATAAAAAGGGGAATAAACGAAATACACCCGAAAGCAATACAAAAAGCAACAGTACTGATAGTAAAACTTTTAAAAGAATATATATATATATATATATATATATATATATATATAAATTAAGTAGTAAAAACTAATAAAAAAAAAGCATTCGGATACAGACAAGAAACGCGAATGCGTATACCACGTAGAAATTCAAAGAGTCGAGCTCAGTAAGTTTACATTATGTTTTCTCTCCTGCCCCTTAACAGCTGATGTACAAAATACCAAAGTAAGGTAGAATGTGAACTAATTAAATGTCAGGAACCTGTATCTATGTTTCGTTCAAAAGTAATAGACATAGGGCGCCAATTAGAGATTTTTGAAAACGTTCCACCTTAGAATGCAAATACGCATCGTTCGGCCCCTGAGCTCATTCACCAGTGATGCGTATTTAGTACGTTTGGCCGGGAACGATGATTGCGAGTGATGCGTATTTGGTACGTACGTCTCAAAAGGATTAAGAGAGCAGACATTAATACCTTTTTTGCTATCTATTTATGTATATGAACGGCTATTTATCGAAAAGAGAAATGTTTCAATTTGGAGTATTAATTTGTTAGAGGTTATTATCAAGATCTCGTTATTAGCAAAATAATCTGTAAGTTCTATCATTTCGTACTGCTCAAATTTAAAGAAACGTATAAGGTATTTTCTCTAGTGTACGTAATTTCTAAGACATTATTTAAGTTGTTTTGAACAAAGAGGCTCGAATTAGGGCACAGAAAAAAATGCCTGCCATGCATTAGATAAAGAAATAAAATACCAGTAAAAAAACAATTATTTATTGAGGATTGGTTAAATAAACTCAGTTCTTTTTAAAATTATTTTAAGTGTTCTTTTATTGAATATGTTTTGTACAAGGTAATTGATTTAAACATTTTAAAAATAGTATACACAACGGTAAATTTATTTTCTCGAATTCATCAGTTACTCTACAATTTAACTCAAATGTTCGCAAATTAATATCATTGTTAGAAATTATATTTTATCGCTCTATTTATATTAATACTAAAATTCGTGGTTCACTTAACCCGTGGGTTAAGTAACCATGGTTTCTGAGTACCACACATTAACAGGGTCAGACTATAAAATTCTTTACTATAGGTATGTATGAAATTTAGATTTAGAATAATGGGAAATTCGTATAGCTTTCGATCAGTATATATTGTTCACTGTTTTACTTTGTAATCGTCGTATAGACAGAAGTTATTAAAATCTTGATATTATGTACATCTTAACTAAAGAAGGTAATAAATCATGTTCTGGGACAAATCCCTGCAATTCATACAATTTTATTAAGGATTCGTTTTTTTTAAGGTTTTCAATTTCTTATTATCTAATGAAAATTAAGTCATATTCAAAAGGTCTAGGACTGAAGATAGCTTGAAGTTTAGTGTTGTGGGTAGTAAGAATTGGTACTTAAATAACCTTCCCAAATAGAAGCAATAAAGAGTGGAATGGTTAATTAGAGACATTCAAATAAATTAAAGATTTAATGTAAGAAATAATACACTGCAAAGATGAACATCGCATTTTTTTGACACTGAGAACCTAGCAACTAAAATATTCTTTCCCCGATTGGATTACAATAAATTTCTAATGCCCATAACTTACACTTTTTGCGAATGCATTCCTTCTTTTATTCCATTAAATGTGTTGGACGCTTTTTCGCCAATAGATGTCGATGGTGTATCATAGTAGTTAAAATTCTTCTGATACCAAGAAAGAATAACCCAAGGTTATTGGATCTTGAAATAAAGTACATTGCCAAGTATTCGGTATGGAACACTCAATGCGTACGCATCCATTTAAAATGGAGAGCAGACTGAGAAAATAGTCCCAGAAAGAAGTGCGAGCAGTTATTTATTTATTTTTTTTTTGGGGGGTCCTAACGGGTACTACCTTCTGAACTCTATCGTGAAACTACCGCTGCATATGGCATTGGTGTTGTGAGTAACAAGAAGGCTATTCGTAGCAAAAGACCCTGTTCCAGAGAGTGTGACATTGGGCTATTCGCGGTTTCTCTTCACTAACCTTGGGGACTTTTAATTGAGATTGATTGCTTTCGCTAAACAACCTTTGTCCAACCAAAAATAAAACATGATACGTAAAGTTATTATGTAAAGCAGTTAGGAATGAAGTGAAGCGGTTGAGTTAAGAAATATATAAATTCCGTCGGAAGGAGTAGAGAATCTGAAAGAGTCTCTGAAAGAGTAGCTGTAGGTGAGGTGAAACTGAAGTGATAGACAAGAGGAAAGAAGAAATAGAGGGTTCGAGTAAAGATTGCTGTTAGAAGGATATTTCCTAGTGTTTTCAACAGTTGCTCCAGAGTCTGAGTTGCAGTCGAGGAAAAATTAGTGGTAAGAGTCTGTTAGGTTACTATTGGTGGGTTGAACTAAGGTATTAGAAAGCTTACCCGGGAGAGCATAAGCATTTGTTGTCATAGTAAATATATGTTAATAAACTGTTGAAAGATTGTTTTGGTGATTCTATAATTATTTGTGTCGTAGTGTTTAATAATTGAATCTAGTGATGGCACAAGATAAAGCCCGGGTCGGGCGGGCGTCACAGGAGTTCTACTAGTCCAGTGGTTCCCAACCTTTTTCTCCAAGCGAATCCATTCTAAAAACCGAAAGAAATTGGTGAACCCTTTGTGTAGTCGTTAGTGTAATCGTTAGTGTCAGGTAAAAAAACAGTAAAATTTTGTAGGACATTTTTTTCCATATTGCATAACAGTTTATGACAAGAAACGAAAACAATATCAATATCGAATTCAAACATTAATAAAAACTAAAATGATAGCTACAAGAATATGAATACAAAATTAATTCAATAAACCGACTAGTTCTTAGTTAAACATACGTTTAAGTTGAAAAATCTCCTATTGTGATATTTGTGGCTCTCTCATGGATAAACGAAATTCAAAGTTTGTGTCAATAACTGACAGTTTCAGTCCTAGATCAGCCTCTGCATTTAATTTGCTTCTGTCTCTATCTTTTAGTGTTGAAAATACTTTCTCGTATAAATATGTTGTACAAAAGAATAACTGTAATGGCGTTTTACGTCAAAACCGTTCATACATTTGTACATTGTTGAAAATAATTTATTTGGATACCGCCAGGAGGCACCATCTCGTCTATATGAGAGCACACAGGTGCATGGATAATATTTCAGAGTACATTTAGATCTTGGACGCTTAAAGCGAGTTTTTCCTTGTTTTGATGTAATTTTGTTTTCCTGGCTGCAAAAATGGATTAAGTCTAAGTACGAGTTATTTGGAAGCCTTGTATATTTTGTAAATAGTGTAATTATTTTTTATGCATAATTGGCGCAAAGAGACTGTAAATAAATGTGGTAGAAGAGAATTGCTCTCGTTCTATTTCTTGTTGGATTATTATTATTCTTCACACACTGAAATGGAAGTCAATTAAATAGTGATCTTTAAAATAGCTTTTAGAGAACTGTCACAAGATAACTCAATGGAGTTTTCTTTTTCAGTCAACTTAGAGAGGTCTCTATAAACTTACATCTCCTTGAAAAGGATTGCGCATCCAGTAAAAATATATTGCGTCCAAAAAAAATTGTCTTCGAAAGTTAATTGAAAATGTTTCAGATGTTCACATAAATTTTTTTTAATGTTTTCATCAAGTTTAAATGAATTTTCTGATATAAAGCTGTTGAGAGAACCATAACATTCGTACTGATTCATCATCATTCGTACTGTTCTTTATTAAAACATATATTGAGAAACATGTTATTTCGAAAATTATAAAATTAAAAATTAAACTAAAAGATCACCTTGTTCATTTTAATTTTTTATTTTATAATTTTCGAAATATTAACAGTACTGTAAATATATGCATATAGAATTATTATTCCGTTATTTTTTTCATTCGTGGTTTAAAATTTCATCATTGAAATATTTTTTTCACGAACTTCTTTTATACACATCTCGAACCACCGGTAGTACTGAAGTACCGGTAGTACTCAATTATCACGCCCTTGTACAGTGTTTGAGTACCGGTAGTACTCAAACACTGTACAAGGGCGTGATAATTCAAGGCCACATACGGTTCATGACACGTGAAACCTCTTTGATTTCTGGCACAGGGAAATCCTTCCATATCCTCCTTATAGTCTTGATTTGGCCCTTTTTGATTTTCTTTTATTTCTAGAGCTTAAAAAATATTTTTGAAGACAACGTCTTACGTCGGATGATGGCGTTCATATAGTCAAAAACTGGCTTCATCCTCTGCCCACATATTTTTACTACAAAGGTCAGGATTCCTCTTAATTTGGCCCCCTCTGACTTTCCTTAATTTCTCGAGGTTAAGTAACATCTTCGAGGGCAACATTTTACACCGGATGACGGCGTTCGTGTAATCAGAAATTGACTTCATCAGCAGCACATGTCTTTTTACTACAAAGGTCATGATTCCTCGATCGACGGATGAAACAAATGTCTAAAAAAGCAAGACAATTATATAGAAAAGTTAGGTAAGAAGATTTATCGGGAAGTGTATGAAGTGTACGGAAACAGCGTAATGAATGAAAGTTCAATCCGGAAATGGTGCATTCAGTTTAAAAATGGCCGAAATAACTTTCACGATGAAGAGAAGAGTGGACGCCCTAGCATTGTGACTGACAAACTGGTCGCTAAAGTTGATGAAAAGATTCGTGAAAACCGCCGTTTCACAATAACGGAGCTTTCGCTTAGTTTTCCACAAGTTTCACGGACTCTGTTGTTTGAAATTGTCACACAAAAGCTAGGCTACGGCAAATTTTGTGCATGTGGGTGCCGAAATTGCTTTCAGACCACCATAAAGGTCAACAAATGGGGGCAGCTTTGACATTTCTGGAGGCCTACGACAGACATAGTGATTCATTACTGGATCGAATCATAACTGATGACCAGACGTGGGTCAGACACGTGAATTGCGAGACAAAATTACAGTCCATGCAGTGGGAGCACACAAGTTCCCCAAAAGACAAAGAAAATGTTTGAAAACCTTGTCACCAAAGAAGATATGGCGATTGTGTTTTGGGATAGACAAGGTGTGCTTCTGATTGATTTTCTCGAACGTGGTGCCACAATAAACTGTCAAACTTTGCGCAACCTTAGGAGAGCAGTTCAAAACAAGCGCATAGGAAAGTTGACGTCTGAAGATTTGTTTTTGCACGACAATGCCAGACCTCACACGGCAAACCGCTCTCAAGAACTCCTTAATTCATTCAAATGGGAGGTTTTCCCTTATCCGCCCTATAGTCCCGATCTTGCACCTAGTGATTTTCACTTGTTTCCAAGAATGAAGAACTGGCTAGCAACACAGCGCTTTGACGACGACAATTTAGCTGCGGGTGAGCGTCACTGAGTGGCTGAGATCGCAGGCGGCAGAATTCTATGACGAAGGAATTTCAAAGCTTGTCCACCGCTATAAGTGCCTCAATTTGTTTGGTGACTATGTAGAAAAGTAGAATTTTAGTAGCTCTTTCTGATGTATATAATAATTTTTTTCTTGCATTTAGTTTCTTTTTAATTCCAAAACGTTCCTTACTTTCTGAATAGCTCTCGTATATTAGTAAACTGTAAACGAATAATGCAGTATATATACAAAGTAGGTCAACAAATTAATCTGATTGATGATACTTCATAACGTAGGTCTCTTCATACGAAAAAAGAAATAAAGTAATTAATTGTGCAAATTATATTGATATGCAAAATAAATTATAAGTTTATATTAAAAACAGATTTAACATGAACATAGAGAAAGATTTCACCATATTAGGAAAGGGTATTATAAAGTTTTAATTATTACTTAGAGCTAACCGTGATATCTGGATAAAATTTGTTATGCATATTATATTGATCATTGAAATTCATATTGATCCTTATGAACATATTTTTATAAATTACATCTATTAATATTGATACTTTTAATTTCAGGAAGCTGTAGATTTGAGTAACTCATAGTAAGGAGATTGAGTTCAATGTGATGTGTTCTGCAGTGATGGTCTTCGAAATGTCAAAGAACATTAGGACAAATGTATAACTTTGGATGGCGACTATGTAGAAAAGTCTTAATAATAATAAATAAAAATGTAGATTTTATCTCTCGATTATTTTTGGTAATAATTAAAATAGTATAATAATCAAAACTTTACTACACTGTAGTTTACTTTAATCTACTGCTTCCCAAAAGCAAAACAAATGAACATTAATAGCTAAAATTTACAAATTAATTTACATGAGAATCAATTAACATGCAGAACATATTTTATCCAGATATCTCTATTATTTCTTAGGAATAATTAAGACTTAACAATATCCCTTCCCCCGAACGTACTGTGTATTCTCTATGTAATACACCTCCGATCTACAATTGGAAAATGTTCTAGATTTTTGGACATGAAATTAAAGATAATTTTTTTTTTTTGAAACTCTTTGCTCAAAATCTCGAAAATGAAAATCTAAGAGTTCCCATTAAGAGTGCAAATGTGGAGAATCGTAATAAATTTTAAGTAAATTATTGAATTGAACTTGCAAATCCTTCCAAGATAAAATTATATTTAAAATGTGAGGGAACTTATTCACAAAGGATGAGAGAAATGTACTATTGAAATTTTACTGTCAGTATAAATTTTACTATTACTTTTTCATTTTGCCAGCGCAAGCAATAAAGTCTCAAAAATTGATTCAACTGATGCCAAACGGAATATGTCTATACTGTGTGTTGTCGCCAATAAAGTCTGCTTGGCGAGATTTGAGCCGGCGAAATGGAAAAGTACAATTTTAACAAATAGTTTTGAATGATATTTGTTCTATAATTACTTCCGTTTGATTTATACCTTAAGACAAGGTCAGAATTCAATGTGATATTAACGGTGCCTTTAAAACTAGTCTTCATTATCTATTGACCACTTGTGGTATCAAAGGAGTATTAGAAAGTGGCGTTATTGTAAAGGTAAGCAATATTCCCTCAAATTACGTATCTCTAGAGAACAGGTATCTCTCCATTCCGAAGGAGTTTATTGCAGAAAGGTGCCGTTAAAACCACCTAACGCATTGAAAGGCAGTCTGAGTAGCATCGTTCATTAATAATAGCTTAGAGTTCGGAGTAATAACAACATCGTAAGCTCAAATTACAAACAACAGAGAGGGTTTTATGAGATGGAAGTCAATTTCATTTCCAAGTGTATTAGAAAGGATTTGAGGTTGTATGATGAAATAATTCAAATACAGTAAAAAATTAAAATCTTCTTTCTTGAAGATTAAATTTAGATAGCTGATATAGATTTGCATTAAAATGTGTCAAATGATAGGGGAGGTTAGGAAAATATATCACGATTCCTTTCTTAAAGATTCCAGAAAACTTCCATCAAAAAGAGTGCAGTATGAATTATTTTGATTTTATAATGCTAAATAAGTAATGCATTATCATCTGAAAATGTATTAATGAAAATTACAAATGAAATATTTCATCTAGAACAATTGGAAATGGTAAGTGTTATTTAAAATATCTCACAATTTTATGAAATTTGGATATCTCTATACTGTTTTGGATTTACATCTATATACATATAATTTTAACTACATGATATGTATATAGATGTAAATGAATCGATAAAATTATTTTATTCCTTTGAAATGGTAGAATATTGATGTTTTCGCGAGTGATTTAAAAGTTCGATAGGAAACAAAAAAAAAAGTTATATATAATTCTAACATATTTATTAAAAAAAAGTTGAAAAGGAACTTTTAAACTTTTTTTAATTAAAAACATATTTATTAAAAAAAGTTTAAGAGTTCATTTTACAGCGAGGTAGTAAAATATACTCTTAAAAACATAAGGATAAGACAAAGAGCTGATATTATCATTATATTTTTTAGCTCTTTAATCTACGCTAAGATACATAAATTTCCTTCAATGTTCACGAATTTGATGCCTTTACGTATGAATTCAAAAACTCGAATGAATGAATCAGTGATAAAAATTCGGTGAAGATGTAATCAGCTTTAGGAAATTGGTATTTTTGTACAGTTACTTATTTATCTCGACCATTTTATTATTAGAAAATTACAGTAATAGTGAAATTAGTATGCATCAATTATATGAAATATATGTTAAGGATTTTTAAACATATCACTATACTTAAATTAAGTATACTTACCTCTTTGAACTTCTCTGCTAGAAACTGTCCAGACTGTTCTTCACGAAGTCCTGAAGGTAATGCCGTGATACCTGTTGGGTAGGAAGTCAAACCTGAAGGTAGATTTGTAGTCAACGAATCAGTCAATGATGCCAAACTTGTAGGGAACCTTTCTGTGATACCGCTATAGGATGGTTTGCGTTCCTTCTGTTCCGCGGCATTTTTTGCCATCATAAAGAAACTGTCTCTTCTAGTGAACCTGCATGTACGTAAAATATTATTACTATACTTTGGACAGTATTGACATGTATAATTATTAAAATATTCAATAAAATATCGTGGCAAACAGAAAAAATATGTCACATGATATTTAATATTAAAAATAAAACAGGATATATGAAAACTAATAGTAACAATAACGTTATAAGTTTTCTACATCATTAAACGATCATTTTTTTCATAGTATAAGGCATTTTTTGAATGCATATGATTCTCAGAAAGAAATTCAGTTAGAACATATTCTATTGATTATGGTTTAAAAATTATATATTTAAAATTGCTAAAGTAACGGAAATATTTTCGGCAGGTTTAGAATTTTTCTCAAATTCTTCACGAAATCAAATACCTTATAAAGAAATCAAATACCTTATAAAGAAGAAAGTTACAAAGGAAAAAGATTCTTCAATATATATCTCTTGTCTTTTATTTATTCAAAAATAACTTTATTCGCCGACATAATTAAAAATATTAAATATTTGTAAAACTAACAGAAGCTTTCATGTAAATAAAAATAAAATTTCTTTCCAAACAATGACAATGAAATGGTTATCAGAAAATTACCTACCATGAATTAAAAGCGTTAAATTTCCTTTAGAAGGAAGTTTCTTAAGCTTTGAAATTTAGATTTGTAAGAACTATACGAACACAACTTAACAATAACTCCCCCCCCCCCTCAGAATTATACATGCTGCATTTAATCAACAAATATTCAAAAGCAAACTGAATCTACTTACTAAACTGCTTAAATCACCTCCATTAATTAAAGTTAAACCGTTCTTTCAAACTAAGTCAATTGCATTACTTATTTCAGTGTTCTCGGCGTTATAAAAATAATCTCCCGTATCTGTAAAGTTTCAAAGAAATTTATGCATCTAGCACTGAAATCTATTAAAACCGTTGAAACTGGGAGATAATGGTGCTGTTTTAGCCTTTAGTCACGTTTATTGAATCCATTAATCGGTTCAGGTTTATCTTATCTGTGCACTTTTATCTACTCAAGCGCTTTTTTCCCTAATTCACTTTAAATTATATTTAATTTAAAGCTTTTATTCAAATACGGAGTTTTAAGATTTAAAGAATACCCCGTAGCAGCTGTTTTGGAAGTCCTATTTGATAAAACTGCTAAAGGTTTATATCGGTTTTTTACCCCCTCGTATCTGATTTTTGAAAATAATGTAATATCGGAAAGAAAGAGTTAAAGTTTGAAAGTACATTATTAAAATTAAAATACCTAGACTTGGAAAATTATGTATCTAAAAGACCAATGTAAGGAGCTAAAAATGATTAATTTTTTAAAAATAAATTTGATTTTTATTTATTCTTTTGGTTACTATTTTGAAGATTAATGATGTCTGCAATCCCTCTCCAATTAATTAAAGGACTTAAGTGAAATTATGTAACTAATTTGAGAAAATATGAATGAAGTTTTCCAATAAAAAGTATATTTTATAATGAAACAAGTAGATGAGGCCTTTCAACGTAAACTGGTATTCAATGGTTAAGCATGATTCTTAAAATAAGACAACAATCTGAGTAATATTGGCGAATTTGTTCGAAACAGCTTGTGGAGAATCATCTGTTAAAAGGGAAACTTTGTGCCTATACAAAACATTTCATTGTGTCAACTTCTTCGTGAGCAAAAAACCAAAGCATGTCGGAAGGAAGATGAACCGGTTCACTCGGTATAAACGGTTCAGACAGACTTCGTAGAATACATGCATGAAAGAACGTTGTTGATGATTCAACAGAACCAATGATGGCACAAAGACGACGACTGGAAATGTTTCCGAAAGGAGAAATCGTTGGAATGCTCGAATCTAGAAGATCTCAAACTGAAGTGTCTGGAATATTCGGAATGTTGATGTGTGTGTAAAGCTAGGATTGTAGCAGAGGTTTTGGAGTGAGGGAAACAATAACCTACTACCAGTATAAAGTCAGCCGAGAGTCACATATAGAGATCGAAATTTTTGTTCTTTTGGAAGGAATGTTCTTACCGGCTCTTGTGCAATTTTACAGAACTATTTTTCAACATTCTCTTCTTTAGATTTTTACTTTTTCCTCTTCTTTAGATTCTTCAAACAAAAACTCAAATATATTCAAATGAGTTTAATTTTATATACTTATTACATGTGATTTATTTACACATTTTTGGAAAAATAATATCGGTAGAATTTTAGAAAAAAAAATCACGTTTTTAATTGAACTAATATAAAGTAGAACATTATTTGCTGATTTTATCAGCACAAAGTGATTGTAGTTAAAGTATCTTTTGGTAATATTCTCTTCTGCTCTAAAAAGTACGGGTACCCCGACTCCGAGGAACCCTATTGTTTTTTTTTCTTTCTTCTTCTTTTCCTTGAGGTTTACAGTCTTTTGTAATTACGGGTGCTGCTCCCATGGGTTTCCCTAGCGAATCTTCTCTGTTTTTGAACTCGTCTTTTTGTCTTCTAAACAGCTCCTTTCTCTCCATTTTTCAAATGTCCCGATCACAGTCATACCTTGTTTAGCGCAGTATAACCATGTATGACTCTTGCGCCACTCATACTTTATAATTCCTCTTTGAAATATTTTTTATAGATATACATATTCAAAATTCCTTAATTGATTAAAGTAAATGCTGGTAAAATAAAGAATTTAAAATCATTTCACATTGTAAAGCTTATTGTGAATTTTAGGCAAAAGCATTTATTATTTCTAAGAGAAAAAATACGTTTCAAATGCTTTAAGGTGCAATACTTAAGATATTATACTCTTAGCAGCCGGTTAATGATTCTATTCGGGGAACTGTGAGAGACGGGGGCATAAGAGTGTGAGGCTATCCCGTTCATCGATAGAGAGATTTAACTGCTTGAGGACGGATGTTTTCGGCTAACATTTGCTTGCTTCCAGCACGAAAGCAGACTGGAGTGGGGAGAAAAAACTGATACAATATCTTTAGACTTTGCTGGTGGTATATAGCCTTCCGTAACACGTCGTGTTGCAGATGGTTCCCGTGATGGATGTTCTCGTTCTTTTAGATGAACCGGTTCGAAAGAACAGGTCGTTCTTTTGAACTTCTTTGAATGGTAACATGCCTTGCCCCCATGCGAACCTGATAAACTACTTCCTTGCAACGAAAAATATCAACTTGTGCCATGATCCGCTCATTCACCTGATCTGAATTCTATTCAGAATGTGTGGAATGTGCTGGAACAACTTGCAGCCCTTCTGCACCCACTAAGCTCCTCATCGGTGATAAAATTTTTTTGTAACATTTGGAAATTTTTGAGCCCTCGACTCATCAATAATATCATTGTAAGTACAGGAAGTAGTGCAGGGTGCCTAATTGTCAGAAGTTACCACATGCTTATTAAACCTTTTTATTTTATTTATTTTTCACTAATGAAACTCCTCTTAGTCTCAGTTTCCTTTCAACTTGATTCTTTGGATTATAAAAGGAATTATTATGGTTCCTCTTATTTTATTTTCTTATTTTATAGTCGTTTTACATTCGCATATCATATTTCCCTCCATTACTACGATTTATATTTCCTTTATTATTCACATAATTACGTATTATGCTAAACGCTTGGAATCCACTGTAGTCAGTGTAAATGTTTTGGAAACGGAACCATCTCATCAATGCATAATTATATAAATTCCAACATTAAAAAATGGATATCTATTATTTTAATATTTTCATCATTCCATAAATGTTGTATAATTCTTCTTAGCCTAAAATAATGAGGTTTTCAATATATCGTTTTTTATTGAGATTAATTAGTATACATTCAAAGGATTTCGGAATAAATTAACATATTTCTATTTGTAAACACTATGAACGGTTGCATCAGTGAAAAACTAAGTACGGACATACTTTTTATCGAGGTGAAAAAATTTATGAAAAGCGTATTGATTCAAATGTTATTTCAAAGAAAACGTAAGAAAAAATTTATATTTATTACATAAGTTATAAAATATTATTAACTAACACAGTTTACATAAATTGGTAAAACCGGTTAAAACATTTTACAAAATGATTTCAGATAGCATTATCCACAGAAAACCCAAGTTCACCGGTTCAAATTTGCAATACTTCCCCCCAACTATATTCTAGGTAAATAGATTTTTTCAAAATAAAAACAAGATTTCGATAGATAAAGCATCTCAAAACAAATTCAGATGCAAAAACCTTATGGTTGCCAATCCGGTGATCGTAGGACTATAAATTAAATAAGTAACATAAGAAAAAAAAACAGATAAGGTGATTAAAGAAAATTAAATGTTCACCTCTATCATAAATCACAACATAATGCATTGTAATTAAACTTTCCGCTTTAGTTTACTTTACTTTTACAGAGTAAAATCTATTATGCACAGCAAAACCTTTATTTTTTCCTTGCACAAGTGTTTCTTATCTGGAAACGCATACAAATCAAATTTCATGAATAGGGAAATGCTATCTTAGTAGCAAGTGCAAACATTTTATTTGAGATAAATTGAATGCGAATCATTTTATTTTATTTTGTTGACAAATCCTGCACATAATCAAACTTGAAGTTTTCCTTCTTTTATCACGAAGCTTCCTTATGAGGCCAACGCCACCACGCGGGATTATCTAGTAAGATTTTGTTTTGTAGAATCATTTAAAAAACAAATTTTTATCTTTCATTGTGTTCTGATTACTATTATAATATTTAAATAATCGGTAATACCTTCAGAAAACAATCAGAATATAACTACGTGAAAACAATAAAAACATTATTTTAAAACCTCTACTATTGAGAAATGAATCAAAAGAGGTATTCGGTTACAGATTACTTAAAAATGCATTATTTTGTACAAATACAATGAAATGTGGAAATGTTTCTAAACGAAATTTCATTCATTTTTTGAAATCAAAATATTAGAAATAAGCAGTCATTGTTATTAAAATTTATGGCAGAACTCTTGCAAAGATATTTAATTAAAAATATGTTTGTAAATATCTTCATAGAAACTATATCTTTCAGAGTTTATTTTGGAATAAAATGCGAAGCAATTTTAAATTTTATAATGACAATATTTATTAAGAAATTTATATTTTACTTGTTAACTGTAAATAAATTAGTTTTGTGTAAATGTTTTAGTTATTCGTAGAACAGGGAACAATGACTACTATTAATTATGCCATATAATAATGACCAGTTCGAAATTACTGAATTTGTATTCATAAATAATTAATATAACTTTTTTCTAATTGCTAGTAATTTTTGTTAAGCAACGTAGAAACTACAATGCTGGTCATTAAAATTGCAAATGAAGTGAATTAAAACAAATATAACAAAGAGATTTATTGTACATAAACAGTATGGCATGAAGACAAAATGATTAAATTTGCAAGCAGTTTGGAGGTTTAAAGGTTTGCGAAATTAGTAGAAACAACTGCCACTCCTGGCAGCTAAAACGGCCCTTACCCGGTTAGGCATGGAGTCGAACTGGGCTTAGATGACAGAAACAAGCAATTCATTCCCTGCTGCTTCAAGTCTGTGCCATACTTAATCAACCGTATTAGCTGGAGAGGCGTGGCGGATCAGTCTCTCAGAAATACATGACCAGATATTTTCAATGGGTGATACATCTGGAGACCTTGCAGGCCAGGGCAAACATCGAATACCCTGCGTATCGAGAAAGGTCAGAACACGACGTGCAACTTTGCATTATCTTGCTGGAAGATGGTGTTTAGCTGGCCTCAATGATGGGGCACAACCACTTGATGAAAGATGTCAGCAATGAACCGACCTGCATTGAGATTATCATCAATCTGAAGTAAAGATTTTGTGTTATGTATCCAATGGCTGCCCAAACCATCACTCCAGGTGCAGGGCCCCTGTGCCGATATCGAATGCAAGCAGACGACAAGTGGTCTCCTCCGAGTGGTCTCCGTATATGTGTCTGGAGGCGATGAGTGGTCTTCTCAAGACACTTATACGGTCATCAGAATACTGCACGCAGTACCAGGATTCATCTGAAAAGACGACATCGTGCTACTACTGTATTCTGCATTGTCGTTCGGTGCACCAGATTATCCACCTCCTTCTAAATTTCATTGTCAAAGGAAGCCGAATTAATAGTCCCCGTGCTGAGAATCTACACTGATGCAAACGTCATCGCACTGTACGAGCGGATAACGGGCGTGCTGCAAACATGCCCATTTCCTGTCTAATGGTCCGTAAAATGGTCGTACGGTTTTGTAGGGCCGACCTCGCATTATGTCTGTCCTCTCGGGCGTGGAGATCCTGCAAACCATTCTGTATGACCCTCAGCAACCCATTGATTCCATATTCGCATGACAGTGATTGGATTTCGACCAATGTAATGTGCGGTATTAAGGAACGACAATCCACACTCTTGATAGGCCACGATCCTGCTTCTATCAAATTCCGACACTTACTGGTAAGCATTTCTTCTCATTCGAGGCATAACATGGTATTCAGATCAAACTCCGACCTAACGAAATGTTTCCTGAATGCAAAATCTAGTACATAACTTTTCCTTTATGAAGTACTTCAGATGTCGTTTCTCCCTCCTGCATTGTCTAAGTGCGCTGAAATACTAATCATTTGCATATCGTAACATCTTCCTTTCATATGATTTTGACGTGCACCAACTCATTCCATCTAGGTTTTGCAATTTTAATGGCCAGCAGTTTATTTATCAATATGACGCAGAATGACACGTACAGCACCCATTTATATCATCATATACCAAAAGTTGAAATTGAATTGGAACAATTTATTTGAAATTTTTTTTTTCTTTTCTCTTGAACTATTTTTCATTAAAAGTTATATTTTTTGAGACAATTTTGACAATTTGAGACAATTGACAGACAAGGAAATAAGTTTTTATAAGGGAGATATTTTTTTGTAATTGCTCAAAGGAGCATAAATGTAGACTTTTATGGAATAATGTAATTTTTCAAATACACCCATGTCCTTAAATTAAGAATTATACCATCTCCTGGAAGTAATGGTTCAGAAACAAAACAAACTTAACTTATTCATAAAACCTATTTATTAAAAAATATAAGGAATAAAAAAAGACTGGGTGTACATATGATACCATTCATAACAACTGCGATTTATGCTCCTTTGAGCAATTACGAAAAATATAAAAACTTACCATTATAGAGTTGGTAAGATGGATATTATCTCGTTTGTCACCCAGAAGATGAAATACAGTCCGTACAACGCCTAGGCATACTGAGTATCAAATTATCGAATTGATATTGAGGAAGATTACTTCACTCAGCAAGCATTGCTCTGTGAAATTGCGGTACACATATAGGAGATGGTTGACGAGTTACAATTCGTCGGTCAAGCATGTCTCACACATGCTCTATCGGATTATAGTCAGGTGAAAATGCTGGTGATTCCGTACGAGTAATATTCTCAGACTGCAAGCTTTCGTTTACAATGTTTGCATGATGAGGACGGGCGTTGTCATCCATAAACACAAATTCTATGTCCATGGCATCCCTAACCAAACGCACATGTTCTTCCAGAATAATGTCCCAATAAATTTGGCCTGTCTTAGTTCCGATTTGAACCTAGTATAATTTCACCCCAAACGAGCAATCCTGCATTACCGTAACGGTCTCGTTCAATGATGTTGTCTTGGTTGTAGTGGGCAATTGTACTCCATATGAAAGAGTAACGTGAATCAGATTGCAAGCTAAACCTGGAATCGTCGAAAAACATTACACAAACCCACGATGACGATGTCCACATTGCATGCTCTCTACCCAGCTGGCGAAAGTGAGTTGTCGTGAACGAAACACACCTTATAGGTCTACGAGCATGTAGACCAACATATCTTAAACGTCTGTACACGGTTTGCCTTGAAACTGTCGTACCCGTGGCTGAAAATATCTGACAAAAATGGTCTGATGCTGTACTCAGTCTGCTTCTTTCTGCAGTTGCTGCCAAACACCGGTCATCATACGGCGTTGTGACTCGAGGGCGACCAGTACTGTAACGTCTACTGACATTTCCAACAATTTGGAATTGTTGCCAAAGTCTGTTGATGACACTTTAGGCGATTCCGAGTTCCTCGGATGTTTCTATCTGAATACGCTCATATTCCAGGCTGCCGATAATTTTACCACATAAAAAAATCATCCACATGCGTCCTCTGTGTCATAGCTATTTGGATGTCTCACTAAATGGCTTACATAATGCTTGAGAGCAATTTTACGTCCATGCTATCATTCTTTATATTCACTTCTCTAACACTCTCGCCATTGTGATATATTATCGGCATTATCTGATGTCTTCCTGTAATTTGCATATTATTCTTGAAGATATGTGCGATAATTCAACAGGTGAAAATTTTACTTTAGATTTCCGTATGATTCTGAATTATCTTTAATTTATGGACATAAATGTATAAGAAAAGTCTTTTTAAATTATAATAATATAAAAAAACGTCAGATCTGTTAAGCAAATAAAAAAAACCTATACTTCGGAAAACATCAAATGTTCTGTCCTTGTTTTAAATCATCATAATCAAAGCCTTAAAATTGAATAAAGCTTTTAATATAAATGGGGTTTTCATATGTAAAGTCTTTCTGGTTTTTAATTTCAGATACACAAATATTCAGATATTCTCATCTATACATATATGAGAATATGCAAACATATATTCAGATACTCGCTTATATACGTGTATGAAAATACGTATAAGTATGTTTAGATACTCTCATACGTCTCATATAATCAGAATTTACAAGCATTGGCATTTTTTGTTGCATAATTGCTTCGAAACAATTTATGGTCAAAAATTTCATTTAAATGCAAATATAATGTTTTGAATTGAATTATTTTTCTGATTAATGATTTTTTAGATTACTAAATTATCTGTACATATTAAACAAAATTTTTATGATAAAAATTATATACTGGTGAAAACTTTATTTTTATCACCTTACCAAAAAGGAAAAATATTTTATTTATATTTGATTTGAAGATGTTATCTATACATTTGAAGATATTATCTCTTGCAGAACAAATAAAAATCACATTACTTCGGTTTCAGTGAATCATAATGTCACATTGCTGCTCTAAATTTTACATACTTGTATCTTTTCTAAATCAATGTTGTAATGCATATTACAGTTGAATGAAGAAATTTCAATTTTAAGACTTACAGGTTAACAAAGTATATTACTACAGATATTTTCAATCTAAATTATAAATTAGCAAAATATGTGTCTTAGAAATAGAATTTATATTTAAAATAAATCATGAATGTTAAATGTGACCATGGATTTTAAATCACGAATATACGTATTTTTAAATTACATTTTTTTATAACAAAATACTTTCTCTTATAATTTTAAGCATGAATAAAAATAACAGCATGTGAACACAGATTATTTTCGCATATAAGTTCATTGGGTTAGGATAAAATATTTTTTTCCAAAAATAATATTATTGTACCGGATAAACACATTTTACCATTCTAATAATATTGCTTAAGTAATATTGTTATATTTGATAAAAACCAGAGCTGTGAGGAACTAGACAAAAGATACGTCAAAGAACAAACCTCTAAGATATAATGTTTTGTCAAAGGAGAAAAAAAAAGATCGAGAAACGTTTGACACATTTAAAAAAATTTCTTGTTTGTCAATAAGTTTAAGGGATAAAAAAAAATCCGAGTTTGAAAGACGATTTTTCAGTTTTAGAATAGAAAAAGTTTACTCCGATAGATATAAGCCTCTAGGCATACAAAATTGTTTTGTTCTTTTAGACAACGATTTTCTGACATCATTTGGAGTTTTTTGCCTCATGTTCACTATTTTGACACGAGTTGAATCAAAATGACAAAGTAAATATTTGCCATTTTGATTAACATTTAAAGCGGACGATGAATTAAGATTACGTTATTGTGCATGAATTTTTTGATGGAATGATAATATATTTTTTAAATATTAAAAAGGCCATTTTCGTTTTAAATTTCTTCAGAAAGGTTTGATGCTGATTATTTGGTCGAAATAATTAGTTCCTTATTTGCTGTTTTTAATTAAACTTTTAGTCCCATTTAAAAGAGTTTTCAAAAGAAAAATGACAAATTTGAGATATTAAAAAGTATTGAACATTCTTTGTTACCAATAATATCCTATTATTTTTATTTAATTCGGTTTGAATTCGCTTTATTCCAGCAACAATCAATGTCGATTGACCCACGGCAAAATGAAAAGGACACTTCAACGGACGGCTCAAACACTAATGACCCACTTCACCAAAGCACGTAAGTTCCCTTTTGTTTAAAGTATAGGACCCTATTATTCCGGGATGGTAGCCAAGGCATCATTGTCTCGAACTTACGGCCGACATTGTTTCAATCGAGTCAGGGGTTCGGTTCCCGATTCCACTGAGAAAAACCATCTTATTGAGAGGCTGATGCTTATTAAATCCGTCGAGATTCCTAGTTCTCCTATTGCTGTGGTGTGGAAGTTTGAAAAAGGAGGTTTCAGCTCAGTTGTCATCCTCGTCACTTGACCAAGAGTAAATATTACAAGATTCGTCGCTATGTTTTTAATTTGAAAAATACAAATTTATGTTCCTGTGGCTCT
Source organism: Nephila pilipes (assembly GCA_019974015.1). Lineage (NCBI taxonomy): Eukaryota > Metazoa > Arthropoda > Arachnida > Araneae > Nephilidae > Nephila > Nephila pilipes. Next base: position 145,844 of record BMAW01090536.1, on the reverse strand, counting down.
GTTGGAGATGTTGATTACTGCGTTTTCCTTGCCATTATACCAAAAGTTATCATTTAAATTATCCCGTTGTAGAAGCAAAACCTATTTGGCTGGTATTCGTGTGTGAAAATCCAAATTTGCATTTCAAGGTTAAATCCCGTATTCTTATGGCTCGTAAAACTACTCAATAAATTTTAAAATTAATTCAATTTCTTATTTCATTTCTGAATATTTCAATTTTCCTTTTTGTGTGCATACCTTATACAAACACTATGGCCGACAAGCGCCGAGCAGATGGACTGTGAGTATGAGTCACAATGTCAGGATCCGTTGTTAGCAGGAAGTCGTGACTAAAAAATATATATATGTGTGTGTGTAAGTATATATATATATATATATATATATATATATATATATATATATATGTATAAATGTAACGTATTTACTTTAACGTTTGTTCAATGTTAATGAACCAATCCATACATGGCAGAAATACTTTTATTTCCATGTTGTAGCAGACTTTATTCGGGCTTCGGCCACCAAAGGCCGAAGCGAAATTACCAAACAAATCTCAAATGATCCTCAGAGAGAGGACGAGCATCAGAGAGGAGCAGTATGAAGAGGAGAGAAGCATATGAAGAGCGCGTTTTTTGCTGCGTTTTGCTATTTATATGAGGGAAAATTCAATTAAACGTCTGAGTCCACAAGGTCTAAATGGAGGGACTTCCAAGGAAGATAAATATAGACTAAAGGTCTGGTAGGGATCCTCCCTACAGGTCTGTTCCATGGGAAGAGAGCAATGTCAGCAAATTTTTTTGAACGTGTGATTGAATTAATTAAAAAGAATAAGGAATTGTATCAGGAAATACGAATGAACATTATCGTTTAAAGGAGATATTGGGCAAATTTAGTGAATTAAATTATTTAAGAAATTAATGGGAATTAAGTTAAATCATTACATATATATGAATAACTTTTTGAAAATTTAGATACTTTTCTTAATTATTTTTTCTAATTTTTGTTCCTTACTAATATTATCATACCTGAAATACTTGTAACTATTTTCTGACATTCATATAGTTCAGAGACTATTTAGCAGATGACGTTGCTATCTTTTGCTTAATCATTTAGTTCTTAGAGCGGGAATTAAATGTTTGTGCATTGTATTCTTTTATTGCTCTGCTCATATAAGTTTTCTTAATTATTTTATATAGTTGTCTTTTTTTGGTTTAAATTTATAATAATTTTGTTTCCTTATTCGTCTTATTATGTTAGAAACCATTTTGGTTTTACTGGGATTGCTAGTTCATCTTCTTTTTAAATGGTATGATAAAGTATTTGTTTTCTGTTGATCTCCGTTCAATTTTCATTGCACCCAGCGTTTAACAGTCTGCACCTCGCTACGCTATTAATTATAGTATATTTCATTCTTTTGCCTTTATTCATTTATTGCCTTTATTTATTTATTTTTATTTTTGCCTTTATTTATTTATTTTTATTTTTGCCTTTATATTTTGATTTTTAAATTTCTTTATCTATTCTACTAATAATTTTGGCATTAGTCATATTTTTTTTATTTACTTGCTTTTAGAAATTTATCTATAGTATATAATGTTTTCTTTTATAATTAAATTTATATCTGAATTTTTATTCCTTTTTTTCCTTGCAGAGTTTTATTTCTATATTTATATGATTTGGCGTATATTGTTTTTACACAATGGTACCGTATTTTTTCCTCCTTTAATTTATTATTTTATAATTTGTGAGATTTAATTTCCAACTTGTTTATGGTTGTAATGTTATGTGTTTATTTACATTTAAATTTCAAATTACATAAATATTTTTAAGTTTAAGTGAGAAAGAGATATATCTGCTTCTCCTGTAGAAAGAACATTAAGGAGAGCAAATATTTCTTTTTTTTAAACGCTTAGTCTCCCCATTACCCCATCACATCACCTGACCCATTTTATGGTCGTAGGTGCTGTTAGGAGTAAGTTGCATTAGTTATAAGTTCAAGAGTATGTGGCCGTACATTTTCATTTTTATAAATAAGCATCGATTTTTAAAAATTGTAGAAGCTTCATTAGTTTTTTTAAAGAAAGCTTTGATATTCTTATGCATTGGAAATATTTATTTCGTGCGACACAACATTTCAGTCATTTTAGTAAGCAATCATTACTTAAATACTACTCAGAAAAGAGGGAGTACTTTTATTGCACATGAGAGCAATTCATCATACACTTATATTTACTTTCTGCCTGACAATAATGTCATTTTCGAAACCAAAAATTCAACCTAAGACTTAAATAAACTTTTATAAATATGAAATTTACTGATAATAAACCGAAACATAAATTATTCATGCGTAGTCCTAATTATGAATGCATATTACATATTTTTATTTGCATAACTTTTGCACATCATTTAGCATCACCGACATAAACAGAACTATTTGAAAAAGTTAACTTTTACAAATCATGCGACATTAAAAGGTTTACCATCTATAAGCGTAATTTGTAAACTTCGATATCATACAATCTCCCACTTTGTGTTTACACTAAGCTCAACATTAAGAATGCTATAATTTTAATTTCAAAATATAAAAAGGCATTTACATTAATTACCACTCAGCTTATTGACAAAACGTAATCTATCTAAAATGAGTTCTGAAATAAAAATTATATTTGCATAAATAAGATCAAAGAAATCGTTTGCATCAATTCACTAAAATAATATTAAAAAGGGATAAATGGCATATCTATTTAAAATAAATAATAAAGGTTGATGCTATGCACATGGCACACATCAATTAATAATGGAATCAAAGATTTATAAGACAAATGATCAAAAGATGCTATATTTTCTTTACAACACTCGATTAGAAGGTTTCTCTTTTAGAACTTCTAAATGAAACAGTTTTTTTTTAATTCGACGTATAAGTTCTCCATTTTGTGTTGTCAGGCTGAGAACTCTGGAACAGCCATCTTTACCTGGTATTTACTCTATGACCTGAACTAATAATCAGAATCTATGTTTTCGGCCATTTTCTAAAAGCGCGAAACCTCCAAGAGAAAAAGACTGTGTCTTAGACTGTTGCTAAGTTTATTGTTGTAAATGTTCAAGATATTCTACAAGAAATGGCTGTCGTAGATGCTTTATCTTTTTCCACCCAGACACGAATATCATTCACATTTGATGAGTAAGTTTCTCGGTGAAACATAGACGGCTTTAAAGTCGATAAACTAACAAATCTTCAGTCCTACTTGAGAGGTTTTGAACTCACTACTTGTTCACAGTCACCAAGCACTGCGATTTATTCCTTATATGACAATGAAGATCTTTCTCTGAATACATTTAACTATTTGAATCAATCACTTTCCCCATTTCGATTTATATTTCCAGAATTTTTTTAAAGGAGTTAAAGGAATAAGGTTAATCATGAGAGTTGGAGTTGTGTGTGATGGGATCAAGGAGTGTATGTGCTACTGGTAAAATGCTCGATTAATAATAACAATTTGCCTATCCCTTTACAAGTTTATTTTACAAAAAAAGAACATTTTTCACGTTAAATTTAATCTCAAACTAGAATAAAGATTTTTGGTTGCATGCAATGGCTTCAATTGTGGAATTTGACTATCACCCCCTGAGATTAAATTTTATAGAATATAACGCCGTTAATTCAATAACAAACATAATAATTTCTTCAACAATTTTAAAACTATTCACGTATTTATCTACATAAAGAGATTTTTTTAGAAATCTAGGGGTAACAAATAGAGCTTCGAGTTCCTTTTCAATATGATGATTTAATTTTGCATCTAAAAAAGTACTAAAATTTACCACCAAAAAACACTAAATTATGTCTAAAATTTAGTTTCCCTTTTTTGATTTTCTTAAAAAAACATAAGCAATTTCTGTCTCTAGTACCTATTTGTAAAAATGTTTTCTCTACATCAGAAACTATTGCATTAGGGTATTTCCGAAACCGATTAAACAATGATTATAATCTCTATCTGGTTTCGCCCTTTATCCAAGCAATCATTAAAAGAGGGAAGCCCTTTAACGAGAACCGATGAATCAAAGACGGGTCTCACATTTGTAGTCTGGTTAGATTCTTTGGAACATTTGAGCGATAACATACTTTAACTCAAACTCGCTTAGCTCTTAACTAAAACTTAACTCTCAATTTAAAGCTTTACTTAAAGGTTGATTTTATAGCATTAAAATGAACCTACAGAGTTGTATAAGTGATGGCGTGTAACAGTTACAAAAAAATATACGTCATGTAACATCGTGGTACACGTAGTGGCAAGGGTGTTAAATATTGGCCTATGAGGCAAATAAATAATGCTTTTGTAATTTTTTTTCGTCAGCTACTTTTCTATTGTTCCTTCAGCTAACCAGTTATAAAATATTTCCTGATCTTATTTAAGTCTGATAATTTTTTCTGCTTTGTATAAAGTCGCTTTACATCCAATTTCTTAATACTGGATAAATGGGAACACTAAACCCCAAAGTAAAGAAATTTCATATCTTCTACTCAAAACTAACATTATGGTGTTTTCAGAAGTATTATAAAGTTTCTATATGAAATTTAGGTATTGGTTTTGGTTCTGCATTACGTTCGATATTCCGATAGCTTCCTATTTTTATAACTTAGCTAATTACTTCTAAAAGTAAAGAAACTACTGCAGAATAATAATTTGTTACAGAACTATTTCCGGGAATTTTACCTAAAGTGTTTACATAATGTGAGTTTGAACAGCAACCGGACCACTTTTGAAAGATTTTAAAAATCCAGATAAGAACTTTTTCGTAAGTCAGATCCTATCAATTATTTAATTTCGTCAACCATACAGTATTTTTGTCTTCTTTATCAATTATGCGTACTTCGCATTCATTTAGTTCTTATAACAAAGTTTTTTAAGGAACAATTTTTACAGTTCAACAAATCACATCTTCATTTAAATATAAACTATTACAAGTGCATTTATCAACTATTCTGTTAAAATGAAATTATAAATGAAATCATTACTGAAAAGTAGGCAACTTTCACAGTTTAAAATCTGAATTATATCGTCAATGAAATATGTTCGTTCAGAGATCATATTATTTTTTTCTGTTTTTTATGATAACTGACCAGAACTGTTACTGTCTGCTGAAATTTTTTTTTGATTCGAGTTCCTGACCTGACAAGCCAAATTATAAGCAGGCGACTCTTCAAGGTTGCTTCTCGTACATCTACATTACTCAAATCTGATGATTCATAAATTTCATCCAAGAGATTTTGACATATTACTCTGTTGCTTGCTTTTCCCACAAATCAAACACTTAAGATTGACTTCACAGTTAGGAGATATATATAATTTTTTTTAAAATGAATAAAATATTTCCCCCTTTTTTTTTTTTAATTAAACCTTTCTTAGTATCATATGAGAAATTTTTCTGTTTGGTAACATTTTTCATAAAATCGTATACCTTAATACTTTTATATAATAATTCTCTACAAATTTAAATGCCTTATCCGCTTCAATCTTCTTAAATCCTTCATTTATCCCTTTTATTTCATCGTTATTTAAATGAAATAGCGACTTAGGATTTATCAGATGTTTTCTTAGCATTTAAGTTGTTTATTTTTATCTAAACCCAAACTAGTGAACACTAAAACGTTTGTTCCTCTTAAAGTTCTTCACTTCTTAAAAATTCCGAAATAGAATAAAGGTCACTCTTTCTTGGATTCAACTAATGTTCTCTTTCCCAAATTCTTAAGATATCCTGAGGAAAGCAGGATTTAACTAGTTGATATATAGTTGACAAGGTGAAACTGGAGCGCCTGAGCTTGTATGCTCTTAATCTCCGTATCAGAATTTAATTTTTGTGAGCTTTACTTCGGCTTTTTCCAGCTCAGAACTGCGTTGATTAAAATATTTAATTTGAGGTGTGAGAAAAAATTTAATGGTTTCTTGAATTAATTTAGCAAATGAACATTTAAAGATGCGTGAAACTGTGAATTTTGTAGGAAAAAATAGACTAAGTTATTAAGAAGTATTGAGAGGTTATCTTATTGGTTGATGAAAGGTGAGCAGGGGGGGAGGGAGTGTATGTCTGACTTTAACCAGCCGACCAATGGGGAAGCTGCTATTCGTGATGGTAATTTGGTCGTGAAAAAAATTTGTATCAGAAAATTTATAGAGTGCAGTGCCGAAAAGAGGATGTATTTTGATTGGTCTATTAGATGATTGGTGTGGGTTGAGTTATCGGTGTTGTGCATTTTTGTATAGGTGTTGGTGAGTTTAAGTAATTAGCAGCTTAAAAATCTAAAAGGATATTTTTTGGTATTTTAATATTTGGATCAGGATTATAGTTGCATATATTAAGGAGTGTGTTATTGTTGATGTTCGTGAGATTATTAAAGAATTTAAGTGAAATTTTGTGAATGATTTGTCTAATGGAGGAGAAGTTAATGGATGTGTAGATGTCAGAGTTTCTCACGAACCATATAGCGTTAACTATTTGTCTGATTAAGATGTTTTTAGCTTTTTCGAGTTTATTTATATGGATGTTGGCTGCGAAACCCCAAATGGGACAGCTATAAATCAGAATTGGTCTGAGAATCAGAGTATACATAAGTAACTTGTTTTCTATATTTAATTTAGAATTCTAAGCAACAAGGGGGTAAACCAAGCACGCGCTGGCTCGGAATTTTTTAATACATTGTGTTATGTGTTGTTCTAATTGATATAAAATATCTATATATTTAACATCTGTTATTCCGAGAGATTAACATACTCTTAGTTTCGTTTCTTTAATGTATCAAAAAGAGATGATTGATAAAATCTTGTCTCGAATTATTACCAGTCAGCAATAATTACAATAAGTCTCCCACATATTTTTAAATAAGTGTATCTTCTTTACCAAATCTATTTTTCAAATGCTGAATTCGTTCGTATAATTTTATATGGTTGCTGAGATACTTTCCACTGTTTCTCTAGCCTTGAATTTTGGCGTTGTGTGGCATGAATGAAAAATCCAAATTTAGAATATGCATCTTATTTCGCACCCTTGTGTAATTTCTTGAAAAAGTTCCATAGAATTAACCAATTTGCGACTCTTTTTTTGTTTTTGTTTTATCAAATATCATTAATTTAATTTCCAATAATCTCTTTAGTTTACGATTATTTTCAACAGATATAAGAATCACACCTAGATTTACACTTTCAAGAGGAGGGATACTAACCAGTGTTGGTTTCAAAAATAAACATTTCCACTTTTGATTTAGCACTCATCATTTTCTTCATGTATATCATATAAATTGTATTCACTTTCATAATTTTCTTGCGAATACTTCTTCTGCATTACTTTGTTTAGACTTTCTTTATCCAATCCTTATATCTCTCGGGATTTTTTTCTAATTGTTCCGATAATGATTCTAAAACTTTCAAATATTCTTCAGAGTCTTCCAAAACTTCAGTAATATAATTTATATAATTAGAAAACAAATTTTTTATGGAGCTTGCTTCGATTTTAGATATATCAGTGTTCTGTAATGTTATTTTCCGCTTTTAAAACTCCCTGTGTCCACGTTCAGGACCTCATAAACTGTTGCAATATCTGCCAATATTCCCCTAGATCGCAAATTATTCAAGTGGAAACCTAATTATGTACATATATTACAATTTTTATTTATATAGCTTTTGTATATCCTTTTGCATTGCAGACTTAATCACAACTATTTAGGAGAAAAGTAAGTCTTGAGTATCATTGACATCAATGGGTCTCCCATGATTCTGTGATTCCTTATAATAGCCATTTACCAATGTTTCTTTTAATTCACATTTTTTGGTTAATATAAATTATGATATAAAATTTTTAGATTAAACATGAATCCAACTTACAGGGTTATATTCCACATGCCAAACCTTATTGTGTTATATGTACAATAAATATTACTGAGGTTTGATATTTTTTCAAAAACTCTTTTCTTCATATATACTGTTTCACTTTATTTTTTAAAAATACATTGAATTAATAAATAATTTAGAACACTTAATATGTAGTAGGCAAAATGACTGAAAATTTAATTTTGATTGATATTTAGGTTTACCAGGCAGTTTTAAATTTCTTATATCATGGAAGACAGTTGTCAATGAGTACTAAACATTCATTAAAATTCAAATTGAAAAGCATATACTTTAGTCTGTAGATAAGTAGTTCATTAATTAATTATTAATATTTTTTTTCAATTTTTTTCAGATATAGTATTTTTATTTTTTTGAAAATTGAATGACTGCATTATATATTAAGCAAATAATATTTTGTAGCTTATATTACTGTTCCAAATCTTTTCAATAACGCAATGTCTTATCGTTTACAAAAATAAAATCAATTAATTATCAAATTGACTTTAATTGACTTCAATTATTCAATTAATTAGTCAATTAATTAAATGAAAAAAAAAAGAATTCTAGAAAAGAAAAAGGAAAAATTGACAACGAAGTTAAAATTTCATTTAAAATTTTTGAATGATAACGTACAATAATCCTTTGAATTTCACAAACATTAAACATTTTATTTGAAATGCCAAGTATTAAAAAATCCATAAAAACAATATTTGAACAATAATAGAGAAAAGTAAAAAATATTTTTAAAAACTAAGTGAGTAAAAATAATTTTTAATTCTTAACTTTATTCAGAGAGATAAATTAATATAGTTAATGGTTAATTGCTTATAAATTGTAATAAATCAGTAACTTTGTTTTTTTCTCCTCTTCTATCATCACATTTCATTAGCAAAGTTGAATACATCCTCAGTTCAAAACTATTTTCTCATTAATTAAAAGTTCTGGGAATAGTGTTTTAACTAGGAAATATTGTTTCTTTGTTGAAGGGAAGTTTAATTAAAGAAGGAAATTATTTTTTGTGTAGAAACCCAGATCATAATTCAAGGGAAAAAAATCAATGAATGCAGTGGATAATTTATATAATTTATTTATCTAATAATTAATAATTTTAATAGTTACTAGAAAATATAATGTAATTTATATAAAATGATTTGGATTTAATACCATTTTTAACAGTTATTTTTATAAAACTATATATTTTTTTAGGGAGAAATGTTTTCTTTTAAACCATTGAAAAATGTTTTCTTTTAAAACTTTTTCATGAAAAACATTGAGAGACAAAATACTTAAGTACTTTATTTTCTTCTGTTCAATTATTATCGTGTGTTTTTAAATTTACATTAAATGATTTTAAGCGAAATAATTTGTGAATATCTGTTCTACAGCTTAACGTTATAATAAATATAAGATATTCTGACTACTAGAGATAATATTGAAATTCTTCAAAACTAAGCGAAATTATTCCAAAGGAATGAGCTCATAACAAATTCGTTTTTGAATATTTGTATTTTGACCCACATACACAAAGTCAGAGAGAGAAATTTAGTATTAAAATAACGTTCCCGTATATTTTTAATTGTGTGTGGGAATAGTTACAACAACATTTATCCAAAAGAATTCTTTGAATTTTTTTTATCTTACCATTATTTTGTTATTACAGTAGATCATTTCTTAATTGCACAGCAATTCAACCTACCGTTCAGCTAAAGGAGTGCAAAATTGATTCTATTACGAAATGTTTACTTCTAACATCGAATGTTATGAGAGTTGTTCATAAAGTACTTATATTTGATGAGCGATGGCATCATTAAGGTAAATTCTTGTTACCTGCCATCTGTGAAACGGAACCGGAACAAATTTGACATTGATTTCTAGGTTAGTTTTGATTTGGTAGCCCTTGGCTTCCAAATCAAAATTTGGCTGTTTCCACGTCACTTTGCATCGAGTTAGCACCTTCAATGATAAATGGATTCATCGTTACACATCCGAAACCAAGTAACAATCAAAACAATGGGTTGCTTCTGGCGAATCTGCTCCAAAAAAAGACGAAGAGGATCTCATCGATCGGAAAGTTATGAAGAAGAATTTTTGAGGAGCGAAAGACGTCATGATCACGAATACGAGTAACTGAGACTTAGACAGCTGTCTAATGAGTCATGATGCTCACTTAACACAAACCATTTTCGATGCTACAACTTCCATCTCTTGGCTTTTCTATGAATTATTGAACGATCCTTGTATGTTCAATACTCTGCTCAGCAGGGGATTTCACATTTAACTGTATGAACTACAACGTAAAATTGCACGTACAAAGGGTTTACTTAGCACTGCTTCCTTTCTGTCAATCCTTTGTTATTAATTTGATCTTCCAATCTACTATTCTATGCTCTACGTCTTTATTATAATGTATCCTATAATGCGTTATAATTGCTACGTAACGAGACTGATCACTGATTTATCTCTTATTGTGGTGCGTTATTCAAATGGAACCTACGACGACTATTATTTTTTATCGGATTCTTGGTGAAATGCTATTATCTGTGATGAAATAACGTTAAACCATATTTGAAGTAGAAGCCAATCACTGTGTAAACTCTCTACATGTATTGCTCAATCGTTAATGCTTTCTTTCTAGCAGAGTTTTATTATCGTGTGCTAACATGTCGTTTTGAGAAAATGGCGTCAACAAAAATTCGTGGGCACAAAATAAAAAAATACACGATATTAAGATCAAAAGATTGACATTACAATATATTATAATTATAATAATTGCACTTAGTTTGCTTAAAGTATATTTTTAATTGATGAGACATATTTAATTTAATATTTTACATCATCTGATTTTTTTCTAATATCCATACAGAACATTATTATCTACTTTAATAATGTATCGTTTGCTCTTATATTGATAATTAATATAATAATTGATTTTTATTACAGAATCTTTTTATTCTCTTTGTTGTTAACAGTGGCAACGTTTTTGTACTTTGAACAATTTTGCTTGTGCAAATAAAATGCATTTGTGTGTGTGTGGAATTTGACAAAAATATTTTTCTTTTCTTGATAGTAATTATTTCTGTGGAGCCTAGGACTCGGAAGTATGCTTACTCTAATTAATATTCATTTTGAATAATATTATTTTTACGAGATCTTAATAGTTTTAAAACTATCACTTGTTAAAATGAAATAAGCAAAGCGAATTTCAATTTTTTTAAAATTATGTTACATTATTTTATTTAGTTTCTATCAATTAATTTAAAAGCAATAACAAAAAAACAAAAACGTTTCATTGACATAGAAGTAAGAAATTAATAAAGCAATATGGTTACCATAAAATAATAATTAGTGTTTACTTGAATATAAATCAACAAATGTTTAGTTTAAGAAATTTCACTCATGTGTATGTTCTATAACTTTCTTTCTTGTTAAACTAGTAATGTGGTACTAACTTTATTCTGTATAACCCAGTCGAATGGGTCATTTAATTACCTACTCACTGGAGCGGTCGTTTGAAGATCTGTGAAAGGGAGTCTACTGCACTGGTATTTGTGTTTTCACCTGTTGAAACCAAAAACTTAAAAAGTTAACAATAATAATTAAAGTTGTTCTTTACCTGTGTCCATCGGGATCAGGTGACAGATCACATTGCACAGCGGCATCTCTCTGCCAGGGAAATCTCGGATCCCCTTCCTGGCTATTGATGTCCAGGGCACTGCAGTAGGTCTCCTCCGGCACAATTGCGTATGGATTGTAATGTTCGCTCAGAACATTCATTTGTCTTTTTTGTTGTTGTTGTTGTAGCAAGTTCTGTGGCTGCGCGTAAGGGTTGTAGATTTTTTGCGGATCTTTGGACTCGTCTGTTGGTATAGATGGGACACCAATTATTGGAAGAGATGGCCTAACGCTGCGGCAGCCTTCCTTGCTCGGTGACGTGGTTGCTGTTTCTGGTGGATCCTTGAAATTTTCGGAATAGCTCCGTTTGGACCCGAATCGTTCTCGTAAAGACTTAGTCCTCATTGCAATCGGGTTGGACTTAGGAGAGCTCATGGTTGTTGGGGGTTGGTCTTGATTGCTTTCTTGAGAATCACTGGAAATAAAACAAATGAGATTGTAGAAAAAGAAACTTCAGCTCCATGGGGATTATTTAAGAGATTACTTTATCGAGATTCTTTAAGGGATCCTTCATCTAATGTTAAAGAATGATATAAGAAATCGATCTTTTTTTTGAAGATAAAAATATGCTTTATTAGTGATATTAACTTTCGACTTCCCATCCTGCAATGAACAACCCATTTAAATATACTTGTTCCGTGTTCTTTAACGTAATAAACGTTTTAATATCGAATAATTTATCGATTACACAATGAAGAAACAACTTATTCAAATTGGAAGAGCACAGATGTTTATTTTACTGCAGTTTTTCATTTGAAGGCTATGGGCTTACATACGTATATACTTTGGTGAAGCACCAGCAGCGCTTTCTATCACGACAACAGAACAATACAACTAATATCTCTTTGAATCAAACTATTTTCGAATGTCTACAGTTTCTGCCATAGGTTATCTTTAACACTTTGATGTTCAATTTCATATGCTGAAGTAAGAAATTGCTTGTATAGGAAACACTTTTAAAATAAGAGATACTATGTACAAACTCGTGCAAAAATTATAGCCTTATGCTAACTTGAGCTAATTTGATACTTTTTTTTTATCTGAAAAGATGTTCCGAGTTTGTGACATTTCTTTAAAATAAGGTAAAAACAAACTTCTCATAAACTGTTACTTAAAAGTGAATGAAAAATAATGCGAAATATTTTTGACAATAGTATTTATCATTGATTCAAGCAATCTAGACAAAGTCAAGGTAAAGTTACTCTGCCTTAATCTTTTAAATGTCAAAACACGACATCATTAAAAAAATATTTCCAATGACTGGGAAGAACTATTTGTAGGTTGCTTATTTAAGAAAACTACTTAGAGGCAATAAAATTAACAAAAATCAAATTATATTTAGTAATGCTTAGCGACCCAACACCTAATAAATAGAGAGGTACTATTTTACTACCCGGAGATGTTATATATTTAAAATGAAGCATTTTAAACTATTAAATAGAGAGAATTTAAATTTGAAAATAAAATAGCATCAAATGAAACTGAAATACATTGTATCAGACTAGCAACTAGAAATAAAACATGAAATGAAGTACAGATGCTTTTCGAACGTATTATTAATAGTATTTTTTAAGTATTCAAAATTAGAAAATACCATATCAATACATGTTTCATCTCTCTAAATATCATTTCACTTTCTTTTAAATAAACTTTGTTCAAAAATACAGAGTTATATAATATACTTTTAAGAAAATAATGCCATAACTTTTTCCTTAAGATATCTGAATCGTAAAAGATTATCGAAAGCTAGAGAGATTGAGTTTTGATGCGTCTTGAGAAAAAAAAGAAAAAACGAATGACTTTTATTTCTAACAGTTACATATTTCATTCAAAAATATTCAAAGAGACGAGTAATATATTTAGGAAGAATAAAAGGTACAACACACACACACACACACACACACACACACACACGCACACACACACACACACACACATATATATATGTATTAACCAGGATCTAACGGTCCTGAAGCTTGTTACAACTTTAAATGGTATCTTTTCGTTGTTTTTTTATCAGTTCTTCTGATTTTTGGGTTTGCATATTTTCAAATAACTATACCTTTTTTGATGTTCTGGTGTTTATTATTTTGCTTTTAATCTGAGATTTTTTGATTTTGTGTGATATTTTTAATAAGTTAAATTCTAATAAATGTTTTTCAATTTTCAAGTTTCTGTTCCTGATTTTTTATCTGTCAATTTAAGGGTTTGATATACGTATTTCTCTAATTTGTTTCGGTTTCCGCGTATTTGTTCTTGTTAGGTCTAATAATGTAAATGCACCATAGCGTACAGTAGATATAGGTTTTCAAATTCAATATATATTTTTACAGTATATAGGCATGCATTATTCTCTTGAACTTTCTCAGCACTCATATAAAATTTAGTAAGACTAATGGTCAGTTTGAAGCTCTTGACCGTATTTACCCCTAGACAATAATAGACAAATCTTACGGATCACTCGATAGGATTTATTGCAAAACAACTTGAACGAAACACATCCTCAGCCGTCTCAGCCTCTCAAATCAATCACGAACAATGATCCGCAAAAGACGAGTAACAATGATGCAATTTGTTTCTCATTAAGCTATACTTTTCCTGAAAGAATCTTCATTATTTTATATCTTGTTCTAACCTATGTAACTTGCTTTGTAAGAAACTTAATGTGCTTGGCAGGTTTTAGTTACAGGTTTGGGAAAATTCCTTTTTCAAATAGAACTCAGCAGAAATATATACATTTCACAACAAAAGAGTTTTTTTACCATCATAAGATATGAAACAAAGAAAAATGAAATAATTAGTCTTGAAATGATTTTTTGTAAAATTTTAAACACATTTCACATACACACATATCAATATATTTCTGTATGTAGGAGATAAAAGTCACTATATCCCTTTTCAAAGTTTTATAGGAGAGTGGCTTAAGGGTTTAAATTCTACGTCTATTTTAGTTATGAATAATATTTTTCTATTTTTCATATAGAATTTCCTACTATTAGGTGCATTTTAAAATTCTTTCGTATAAATCCTACGGACTTATCGTAAGCACTAGGTCTCTCTTTTTATTTGTGGTTACAAAGCTTTAATCCATTACCAGTATGTAGCTTAGTCATCGTGATTGTCAGTTACTTTTTTGAGAGTTCTTTTCAATGTTTTGACATCACTCTACATTCGGTAGAGTATCGCGAAACGATCAGAAAAAGCCGGAAAACATTTTTAATATTTCCCCCTTTAAAATACGAATATGTCTCAGTACTCGAACTGATCAAAGAGGGTTGCCATTCAAGTGTCACATGATGAAGTATTGAAACTCACCGGCCGGAAGTAAGCTTGGAAGTGGAAGCAAACAAAATGAAGTACGTATAATACAAGGTTTATTCCCTAGTAATAAAACTTTTGTTGAAACCTTTACAAACTATTTTTCTTTATTTTCTCAAAATAACTCTCAGTTACTTAAAATCCTGGAGTCATAAAAAAGGGCAAACATAAGGATTTTATTATATATATAAATATATAAGGAATAATTTTAGTTAAGAAATGTCGAACTGTACATAATTTTCCTGCTTGCTTTTGAATATCTCAGTTAAAAAGTTGAAAAAAATTAAAATACATTATAAATATAATGTTTCGAATAAAAAATAAATGTAGCTATAAACAATAAAGAAAATCAAAACTTGTTTTCCCTAGTAATAACATTTAATGTATTTTCTTTTGTAATCCGGTATTTTTAATAAGAATGAATTAAATTACAAAAAACATCTTTTACATTGTTTTATACTCGTTTTAACGAAATAAAAAAATAGTTGTATTGTTGGATTACCTCAAGAGATATAACCGATGAATAACACATTGGAATTTTAAGATCATATGCCGCTTTTTTTTGCCAAACATGGTGTATTGTTTCGCGAAAAGGAAAAAAAACATACATGCAAAGAGGCTGACAGATGGTAGTCTTTTTTATGTTAGGGGCTTTAGGACATTCGTAAGCATCAACAAAAATATTGTTTTAAATTTTAAAATAAATGTATTTTCATCTTTTTAAATTTTGAAAACTCAATGGCTCACGACTTACGTAAGCAACAACAAAAAGAACGTTTTTAAATTTTAAAATAATTATATTCTAATTTTTTTAAATTTTGAAAACACAATGTTTAGAAATACAAGGTGTGACTAAGAAACCAGATAAATGCTAAAAAAGTCTTTATGTTTCATTCTTCTCAATTGTGATGTTATTCCTTTTAATATAAACCCACCCCATCCCACGATCCCTATACTGCTCTATGCTAATTTTCCTGGGAACAAAGCAGTGTTGAGAGTCATTTTTTGAAAGGAAGCTCATGGTGTGCGTCGATATTTCTTTTACCGCTTGATCTGTTTCAAATCTCATTCTCTCCTTTCAGTACTGATTTCTACTTCAAGAATATAAAAAAGTCAAACGGGATAAGGTCGAGTGAATAGAATGGATATTCCAATACAAGGAAGGTTTACTTGCCCCAAAACGTTTTGACCCACAATGCAGTATTAGATATGTTGCTCTGATGAAACAAATCATGGAAAAACTGACTTGTTTTTCCACAATTAGAACAAAATCTGCCGAACAGATTCTTTGTCGATTCCTACGGTTTTTGCAACTGTGTCATTACTCAATCGACGATGTTCTCGGGAAAACTGATTTTTCCCCCAATGTTTTCGTCCGTCGTTGACGTAATAAACCGTCCTGGATGTGGGTCTGTTTAATCCATTCAAAAATCTGAGAGCGCGATAAACAAAGAATGAGTGTCTGAAGCGGGTTTTCGAAGTTTTAGAAGTAAATGTAAATTCGAAGTCTTTGAAGAACCATCGAAAATGTTTTTTAAAAACATTTTCCTACGGGTTGCACATGAATGGTCCGATACGGATGATGGCCATGATCCAACTAAGAAAATTCGATATCAACTTGAGGGCAGAAATGGATAGAGGAATAAGGAATTTATCTAGTAAGTCCCCGAAAAAAATCGCGAATTCCACGAATGCTAACAGAATAAAATATACAATACAGAATATTGAAAACACTTAATACTATTAAATTAAAGCAAAAATTTTAAAATTTTATGTTTAAAGGAATTCGAAAGTTATAGGCGAAGAAACTGTGATTTATAAATATAGTAGTGAGTGAGAAAATAATCTTTGAGAAATACATTTGAAACAAAATAATTTAATTTATTGATTAATAAGACAATTCAAATTAAAAAAATTAAAAATAATGTTTCAAGTAACAATCGCATCATTTCTCTTATCCTGGTTACAAATAATACCTCAATACAATTCTACCAGTCTTTCTGTTTAATAATGTGCAATGTTTACCGTATTGGAAACCTCAGTGACTAACTTTTCCCTGCATATCTATATGTAAAGAATATGAATGGTGTCTATATAATAAAAAATAAGTAATGCTGAAAAAGTAATAATAGTAAAAGTGAAAAAAGGCAATGAGATATCTCTCTTTAATATCAAATAAATTTGAACTTACGTCATGTTAAAAAGGACGTGAAATAAAGAATAAATAGACAAACATGGCGTCCTCACATTCACCTTTAAATGTTGAATAATTTTTTACCTGCTTTTCTTGAGAATTCCTGATTACATTTAAACTAATATAAAACAATACGCAAGAGAAAATTATAAATTTTTTGAGTACATTTTACATCAATCTAGTAAAAATTTGAAAAGAAAAAATAATTATTGTTAGAACATATCTTCTGAAAATTAAGTTCATTGTTGGAGAAATCTATCATGATTGCCATTACAAACCCATTTGTACTTTTTACTTTTTATAAGTAAAATGTATGACATTAATTTCTTCCATATATTGAAGAACTGATAATGAATTAACAATTTTACATAATTAATAATTCATTTAAATGCTTTAACATTATCTTAAACAAAATGCTGAAAATATTATTAAAAGGGTATAAAACTTTTTTTAAAAAGTCATAACCTATAATTTGAAAAAAATGTGCATAATCTTAATGCAAAACATCCCGTGATTGGCATATCTGTTTAATACAATCAACGTTTTGATGCATTAGATTTTATTTTATAAATTAGAATCTTAACTTTTTTAAGACTGTAATATTGAATAACGGGTTTTGCTTAATGTTGAATCTATATGAGCTTCGATGTTATTTTTACCATGATGTGGAATTTGAAAGTAAGACACTATCTTAGGAGTACTGCTTGCATTATTTAATATTCCTGCATGATTTCAGAACTGTTCTCCAGCCGTTAGTAATCTAAATCTATATTGATGATATTTAAACAAATTAAATTGATCTTGGACGTTTTTTTCGAATGAATTCCAACCGATCAGTTACGACTACGAATTTCATAGTTGGCACACCGCGAGTTTGAATTCTGATTCTACCAATAACAATTGTGCGAATTAAGGAAGATTACTGCACGTTAAATCACATTAGTTCTCTCGTAACATGGTGCCTGCGTAAAGTGAACAATTTAACAGCTTTTGAGGATGGTCCGAAAAGTGACTGTTTTTAATGCGCTGTAGCGTAGTTTAGGCGAGCTGTTGTTACCATTGTGTACTGTCATCTGTTGAACGGCGCAAAAAATATGATACTGTTTTATTGATTAATTTTGATTTAGTAGTCATTTTCTGCCATATCAAAATTTATCTTCTACCGCTGTCGGCAGCAGTTAATAAGTCGTCGTCGTAATTTTGCATTGGATTGTCACCATTTTTGAGATTTGGATTCATCATTGTACGCTGGAAACCAACAACAGGCATATCTAAGGTTTTTTCCGGTGAATCTACTCTAAAGAAAATAAAGATGATCACATCGACCAGAAAAATTATGACAATGGTTTTTAGAGATACGACGGGCATTAAACTCATAGATTTCACAGAAAAAGATAAAGCAATGAATAGCTAATAGTGCAGTTAGTTGTCTCGTTCTTATTTCCTATTTCTAACATGGGTAATTCTTGAAGCACTTTCATATGTATTGTCTTTATAAAAGTATCTCTCAATTATGAGGTCCGTCGCGAACAATACATTCTGTACTAAATTCAAGTGAGCTGTTAAGGCTGTATTTTCCTAATATTATATTATATGAAATAAACTTGGAACATGTTTTCAGACAAGGAAGTGCTTCAATAATAATATTACAATCAATTCTCTTTTAGTATACCACTTATTGGTGTCACTTCACCAATTTCCTCGCAGACTGACAGCGCCCTCTTGTGAGGAGCGGGTAAAAACTGTCATTGTATCAAAACAACAATAAGATGCTACATTAAAAAATGTTTTCATAATAACTCACATTTATTTTACCTCGTAAAACGCACATCACTCATTTTTTTTTAATCAATCCGATTTTACCTGCATAAAATATATTCATAATTCCTCTCCAACAGAGAGGTGCTAAAATGAAATTTAACTTCACATTTTAAAACATAGGTGTCATATTTATTAAATATCTAAAAATTTAAGGAATATCTAACATGAAAAAATATCTAACAACACGAAGTTAAAAACATTTGGATATTTTTGCTACCCTGAAAGTGATTTTGCGTTTGTATCTAGCTCCGTGTCATAAAACAAATCGACTCATTCTTTCACCATCTTTCACTTGAATTAAAGCAATTTATTTAGAGCCTTAAATCATCCTCTGTGTTTAAGTTTCGTCATTCCTTTCTTAATTACCGCAGAACTTAACGTCAGCAAATTACCTGTATCCCGCATCATTAGGTTCATCGTGGCGGGAAACATTCATTCCACGCTTCAGCCACTCAACAATATTTCAATCGTTATGGAGGCCACAGATGGGTGGCCCACTAGGACAGGAACACTTGATTGTTTTGCAATTACTCGTCACTTGTGGAGACGTGGTCGAATTACCGTCGACAGTTCTGACAGTAGTGATTCACCTATTCATGTTCGATTGATTGGGTTCACAATCAATTAAACTTCTTGTTCCACAGTTTTAGTGGTCTCCTAGATAAAGTTAGCTTACTGGCTCTCGAAGGATTGATTTGAAAGTGATTGACAGAACTCCTCAGAAACTGTTAGTCAATTCAATCTGGTTTGTTTATCGGTATTTTATTTACCCATAGTTTGTACTGCAGACAAAAAGGTATTAAGGAATGAGTAAATGCTTACGTTTAATTGTAATATAATAGCATTTTACTCCATCTTTCATTTACCTAGGTATTTTCGATGTGAATGTTATGAAATAAATCAAATCAATATCGGTGTCCTCAGTTGAATTATAGACAAGCGGTTTGGAAATTCTGGTTTACTCTACAGAAGCTTCTCTTTTGGCCTAAAAGTTTATTATTGTGAACATTTAATATTGAAGAAAGTATAGTGAACATTTCAATATTGATCAAAATTTGTGAACTTATACACACACTGGTATTATATGCATTATTATTACAAGTATGGAACAGTATTAATTATATTATTTCTTATTCTAAATTTTGCTTTTCTTTCACTTGGCTTTCTCTGAATCAGCTTCACAGATTGCTTTAATAGACTTCATTAATTTTGGAATTTAGGTCTTAAATTTCATATTGTCTATTTATTATTATATAATTTTAATCTGATTTGCGTAAACTATTTTGGTTATTTAATTATTTCATTGAATATTTAATTTCTTTAACAACTATTTATCAGTTTTAATTTTTATGTTTAATACTTTTAGATTGTTATATTTATATTATCTTGTGTCTTGTACTACACACACACACACACACATATAATTATCACGAACTCGTGTTTTTAGTATTTCGAAAATCAATACATATAAATAATACTGTTCAATGTATTTAAATGTATTCAGGTGAAATAGATTTATAATTAAGTGGTCTAAAGTAAGATTTGTTCTTACTCTTAACAATCAGGACAAAACATAAAATTGCTTCAGTATTGTCACTCTGATTATATACCTGATTATGTTTACCTGGAGTTCACTCTTTTTGAATGAAAATTATCAGTCTTGGATTCTTAATTTTCCAATACATAAGCTGGAAAGCTATGGTTTGACCAACAGTAAAGATTGGATATTTAGATCAATTGATTTACCGTAAATATTTATCTCCTCATTAAAATTTATTCTTGAGCAGGTAAGATTTCACTTCAAACCATGGAATCATAAATCGTGTATTATTGTTAAAAATTAATCTCTATCAGCGTTACATTAATCTGTTAGTAACTATGTTTACATTGTTACTATTAAACAAACTTGTTTCTCATTTTGATCTTTAATAACTGATTAAATCTCATTGTTACTATTCTTAAGAAAACATATGAAACATGATTTTTTTTCGAATTTAAATAAACATGGATTAATTGTAAATAAATACCTGGAAATTAATATATGAAATTGAATATAATATTAATATGATGTTGAAATCCTTAATAGATTTATTGAAGCTTAAATTAATTGAATGTACGAAGAGCTAATGTGAGATTAAAAGGTTATTCCGGAATGAGCCAGGAATGCTTTTGAATTGGCATATTGAGGATTGAAGGATTAGATCTTTGAATGAGGAGGCTTTATAAGTACGTAAATAAATCAATGAAGCTATTTCGCTTCAGTGAAGCTAGTTATTCTTCAATAATTGAATTAATTTCGTTACTTCAAGTATTAAGAGTAAACTGCTCAATCATTTCTATCTTACAAATGTTGCATATTTGATTATTACAATACCGATATTTGATCCTATTTAAAATGTTTAAAACGAGCAGAATTACAATCAGAGCATTCTATGGAAATGTGTTTCACAAACGCAACTATTACGCAAATTTACAACTTGATTATAAGATTGTTTTTTCTTATAGAGAAGGTTATAATGATGTTTTTTTTATAATCAATATTATATAATCAACATTTTTATTTTTATGGAATCTGCTTAAGAAAAATCACTGAAATACACTTTTCTCGGGGAACTGAAAATATTTGCAATTTGGGAATGTTTCGGAATCAGTATTTAAATCAGATTTACACTTGGAAATGTTTAAATAAGAAGTAAATTAAAAATTGGAACTTGTTTCAAAGAAATTCAATGCGTCTAAGAAAAAGAATGTATCTAAAATTATAAAAGTTGTATGAAAATGTATTATTATGAGTAAAATGTTGAAATGAAAGTGTGAAAAAATGAACAGATAGGAAAAAAGTATTGAAAGTAATATATTTTCAAAAGAACAAGGTATTTCAACTAAAATAGAGTACGGTTCCGTTGAGATTTTACGAAATTCAATTATTTTTAAATGTTTTGAAGTAATCTCTCAGATTATTTCTTCCTATTTTGTCTTTGCAGGGAATTAATTTCGGATAGATAGTATTTTAAGTAAAATTAAATAAATAAGGTTAAGAAGTTACTTATAACAGTTCACTAATTTATGAGTATGACTATACATTATCTTAATTTTATTACAAAGTTTCTTGAATAAGATTTTGCATTAGCGTCCTGTTATATAAAACCTATTTGACAATTTCAATCTCATTTTGCTTCAAGTTTCTGCACTCCCAGTTTCATTTGATCATTTAAATAGAACGAAAGAGCCTCATATTCTTTGGAGAGAAAAAAAAAAGTTTTCACCGCTTTTTCTAACTATATTTAACTTTCTTATTTCTCCTTTTGAAGCTCTTTTCTGTAATGAAATAATTATATCACTCATTTGGATTCACACGTATCTCAAAACGTGCTTGAACTTGGAAAAAAAGAATTAAATCTTTTCGTTATATCTCTTTTTTTTTTTTTATTTCAAACTGAGTTTAAATTCTATAGCTTTAACAGGAAAGTCATTTACTTAAGAGCTTTATAAAAAGGTTCAGTTTTAGCTTCAGGAAATCGAGAGACAAAAAGGTAATCTGAACTTAGAAATCAATTTATTCCCTAATTATTCTTAATGGACTTCAGCATATTAAGATTTAAAAGTATAAGCATATCAATCCGTTGCCGTTTATTGAATTCTGAGTTTTATACTTCAGGAAAATTTTTAGATTTTTTTTATAGAAATGGCACACTAGAAGATATATATGTGTATATATATATATATATATATATATATAAATGTGTGTGTGTGTGTGTGTACTGCTGTAAATGTAATAAACTGGCGATTATTAATCATCACTAAACTTGGTAAATGTGATAAATTATTGCATATTTATTACATTTACCGGTTAGTTTATAAAATTTCCAACTCATAACGGGGAATGTAATAAAAGTACATAAATGTTTCAAACTTTACGATGCCAGATACACGTGATTTCAGTAGTATTTCTTATTTCATGATGGATAGACGCTTTTTTATTAAAATAAAATATTGAATAATGAAATAATGCAAGGGTGTTTTAATTCTAAGTTATTAAATGTTTTGGACTCTAAGAAAGCGAACAACGGTTTTCTGACGAAAGAAAGATATGGCAACTTGTTATTAAAAGTGAATAATAGTAAAAACAAAAGTAGAGAGAAAAAACTGGAAGATTATCAAAGACTATAAAAAAAGGTCAGACACTTAAAAAAAGGACTAGTAAAGAGGGCCTCTCTCATTTAATTTTTCATACTGAAATGTTATTGTAAGTCATCATGACGTTCTTCTAATTCTTAAGAACAAAATTTTAACGTTATTAATTAAGATATCGTTACTCTACAAAATAATCTGGATTTATTACATTCTCCATTAAAATTTGAGGATTTTATAAACTTACCGGTAAACGTGATAAATATTCAATAATTTATCACATTTACCAAGTTTTGTGGTGATTATGGAAAAAAATAACCATTAATTATACATAATTAGATGATTAATTACTTTTAACGTAACATATATATATTTCTTCTAGTGCCAACCGATTAATACCATACCAACAGCTTGCATCTGTTTTGAATTTATAGAGTGATGATGTGTCGCTTTTTGCATTTCGAGCGTTTGATATCTATCTTGAAGCACTTCGTTTGTTTGAAGATTGTTTTACCTGTCTACTCATCTTTTTGAATCTTCATTTTGATTTTTTTTGTAAGTAATTTTTAAATTATTAATTCCTTGCTAATTTTCAAAACGATAAATTGCATTCTTGTATTTTTATATTATTGAGCTCTTTTATATATATATATATATATATATATATATATATATAATAAATTAAAGCCTTGATATAATTTCCATATATCTTGCTTTTTTAAAGATGGAAACGTTTGTTAAATCAGGAAATCATATGTTAGCAATATAAATAAGAAAATAATAAGCGTACATTTTTTTTATATTTTCTGAACATTTTATTTGTATACCTATAAGCATATCATTCGTTAAAAAGAAAATTTATACATTTATTTTTAAATACTTCTATAAATTTTTTACAGAGACTAAATATTTTAACTTTTGTACTACAATTATTATATATCAAGTAATTTCTGAAAACAATTTAATGGAAAATAACTTAAATGAATCATTACTTTATTTCTCATGTATGTCTTAAAAGAGGAGGTTGGTTAGTTTTAATTAATGTCACTCAATACTTATCAGCAATGTTCCTCTTAGTTTTAAGTCCAGGTCTGAGAGATATAACTCTCTACTTGTCTTCACTCTACTAACCTCCTTACTACAATCATCAGGACATATAGCCATGGTTTTCAATCTTTTTCAGTCGACAAACTAGACTGAACTGGATTTTATTTTCTACACTTGAATCTTAATATTTTTATCCCGATAAATGTACAGAGATTTTTTCAGTATTAATTTATTCCATTCAAGTATTCAAGGTTAGAATACCTTTACATAAAAAAAAGAATTATTTTAATATTTTCCTATACTTCAATTGTGCATCTTACAGCAAAAGAAAAAATGAATTAATTTATTATAAAATATTATTCCATGTTATAAATGTAAGCAGGAAAACAAATTTGTATTTTACTTGCCAATAAACAACCATTTGCATTTTACTTTCCAATAATCTCAAATAAATTAGATTAAATATACAAATTCAAAACTCTTTACTTCTAAGATGACTAATACATGTAACGATGTAGTTCTAAATAGGAATTATAACCATTTAAATCAAGAATATTTTTTTTCAATGATGTTTTAATTAGATCACATAGCACATGCTGCTGAAAGGCAAATAGATTAAAATTCTACTCCTAATGACATCACATATTTTTATTGGAACTTTTTAAATCATGTTCTAAAATTAACGAAGGATTAGTCATGCAAAATCCGAATAAAGCAAGAAAGCTTTTCTAATATAGAGCCTTTTTAGAACATTTGAAATTTTTCGATCAGATAATACCTTATTGGTTATTAGTACTAACCATACCGGTATTTAAAAATTTGATAAGAAGTTAGAAAACGCATAGTCCGATTAAACTAGATATAAAATAAAGCAAAATAAAAAAGTTCCGGTAATGGTTCTACTGTGATGTTGTTTTCGAGATGAAATGTGTTGTTAGTTTTTAATACAAAACATACTTTTTATTTTTTCTTCTAGACGCCATTCGTTTTTTTTTTTGTAATTGTTAAAGTCTGTCTCGATTCCCCCCTTTTTTGCAGTTTAGTGGAAAGTTCTTTCAACATGTCCCTCTTGAAAGGACTTCTATAATATTTTATTTTTTAAAGCTCCATCTTCACTAGGAGACTAAAATTCTTTTGTTACCAAACTGGAATTCTGTAGGAAGTTTAAATTATTTCTTAAAAGAAGTCTTTCAATTTCTTCAAAAAAATTTTCAATCTTCTAGAGGGATGGAGATTTTTTCTATTATTATTTCAAACTTTATTCCACTTCGTCAAAAACAGTACCCTTAATCTGAGAGCTCAGTTATTGGGATAATGTGCGGATTTTTTTTTTTCACAAATTCGGTTTGAAAGCGAATTTTGAAAATAGATCAAAATTGGACGATATTAGTTATTTTAAACATTTTGATAGATTATTTATAAGAATTACTGAATTAGTTATTAAATCAAAATCTGCATATCGGATGATAAATTATATTGAAAAGATATATAATTGTATCATGACAAAATTGTTCAATGTTGAATTTGAAGTTGCAGTTCCTGGTATTGGAATATATTTTTCGTTTGCCTAAATTAATTTCCTTGAAGTTTAATTATTATCTATAGTATTGTGCATTTTCGGAATATTCGAATTTGAATTATTTTATTGTTCAAATAAACATGGTAGAAGCCTTTTCTTTTTGATGAAGCATCGATCCTTTTCATATGAATATTTAATATATTTCAGATCAATGGTTGTCCTCTTCTAAAACATCTGATTTAAGAAAAAAAAAAAGGAAACAAAATATATGGTAAGTTATATGTATTCAGGGTAATTCAGAAAAGGCAGAAAATTTTTAATAAGTGATAGTACACACCAATACAAAAAACTTTCATTAAATGATGCATGGTCTAAAATGAAACGCAAATGCGCCGAAGAGTTCTGAAACGATCACATCATTAATGTTGAAACGGCATTACTGTTGTGAATTATCAAGATAAAGAGAACAACACTTTGCAATCAAATGAGACCTGAGGAAGAAGAAGAAACCATAAGCTAATTTGCGTCATAGTGAATAAAAGCACTTACATGATATGTTATTCCAGCTTGCAACCATTCGTACAGTTGTAATGCGTGGATAATGGCACATTTTAATAATATTTAAAAAGTGAACAAGAATTCTATTCACGAAAGTACAAACGGAAGCACCATAGTAGTAGCTCAAATGTACACTGAGCTTTTCCTCATAGGCGTTTTGCCCAATAATAAAACATTTGCGGGCTTGCATCGGCAACTGTGCGAAACGGGATTCTTTGCATCGTCCCGATGTGATTAAGGTTATACAAGGACTGCCAGAACAGCAGATGTAGAAGGAAAGCGATTTTGGAGACGGATACAGATGAGCCAATTATAAGCACCGCAAGCTGTAGGTCGTAGCCTTGGTGGACCACAATCTACGACATGAAGAGTGACGAAGAGTTAGAGGTTACACCAATACCATTTTTAACGAGTCCAAGCATTGACTATAGAAAACTGTTCTTGTAGCATAGACTTTTCCCGCAGGCCCTTCAGCGTAACGAAACAATCCCAGATTTCGCTGCAACTGAGCTTTTCTGCAATGAATGCACTTTTGCATGTGACGGTGCATTTAATATCCACAATGAATATGTCTGTAAATCCCCATGCCACATATCTACACTCGCATTAGCGAAGTATTTCCATCGATGTTTAATCAGAAAACCTAACAAGACCGCATCTTTTGCCGTAACGTTTCGAAAAGGTTAATATCGGACGTTTCTGAACAGTTGCTACCGAATGAATTAAAGGGTGTTCCAAATGATCTCTGGCGGCGTATGTGGTTCCAGCACGATACAACTCAAGTCAATTATGGGCGTGAGGTACGGCACTATCTGAAAGTACGTTTTCGAAGCCGATGGATCTGTAGAGATGATCCTATAGCTTGGTCCCCACATGCCACGTCTTGATTTCTTTTTGTGGGGATAGTTGAAGAGTTTGGTATGTGCGGGACTCCTCTTGACTGTGAAGAGGATCTAAGCACAAGACCTTCGGCTGCTGCTGGGGAGGTTTATGATATGCTTAATATCTTCCAGAGAATTAGGCAATCCTTTCTTCACCACGTTTTACCGTTGACAGTCCTCTCTTCAATTAAATTATTGTAACTATTCATTAAAATTGCTTTTTTAATGTGTATACTATAACCTTCAGTTTTCTCATTATATCCTGGTTTTTCATATGTTATCTAATACAGCTTATTCGTATTTTGTTTCAGATCATGCATTCTTTGATGAAAAAACTAAAACTTTATTACTAAAGTAATTTATTAATTGATTGTTTACAATTTATTATGTTAGATATTATTTTATTTTGACAAAGTGACGATACTTAATCTAAGGAGAGACTTCGTGTTGTTTGTATATACACAGGAAACAAATAAGTCAGAAAAAATTTGATCAAAAAATTATATTTAAATTTTTTGTATCGCAATTCAAACTTAATTAATATTATCGCATATTTAATAAATAATTAACGATATTACATCACAGTTACACTTGGGTTTAATTGAAACTCTGAGAATTATCATTATATAATTGAACATGTTTTACTTTCATCCTGAACTTAAAACAAAAAAAAGGTTCGAAAATGTAAGTAATGAAATTATTAAAAAAAATCAATAAAATATTTATCGTGCGCAACTCAGAAACCGTTTAATTCGATGACAAAAAAGTTCTTTTGTAAAACTAATTTTTATGCCTGAAATAAAAATATTTATTAGATCAAGATACTTTTATTGAAATCCTTTTAAATGAAAAATTACATTCAAAAAGATAACTATATGTTACTCCCTTTTCATAAGATATTTTTTTTGCTTTTATTACATTTAATGGTCTTTTTTTCTCCCTATTATATAAAGTATACAAATAAGATAAAAATTATTCAAAATACAATATTAAACATTTTTATAACTTATGTAAACTTAATTAAAAATTTTATTACGCAATGCAAACTTTTTAATCAATAATATTACACATTTATAAACTTTATCAGTCATGTTACATTACAATCACTATTACGTTTAATTCAATATCCTGAAAATAATCATTTGTTAATTGGATATTTTTTCACTTTAGTACTAAATTTAAAAGAAAAATTCATTAATTTTAATTATTAAATTATCGACAATAAACATAATAATACATTCATCTTGCACAACTGCAAAATTCGGACAAAAAATTGTGTAAAATAAATTTCCAATTGGAGGCAAAAAAAATTTAATAGATCACGACACTTTTATTAAAATCCTTTTATATATATATATATAAAAAAAACTATTAACAAGAAAAGGAAACTAGAATTTTTTTCTTTTCAAAAGATATTTTCTGGCTTTCATTACTTTTAGAGGAATACTAGTCTTTTCCCTCCCTATTAATTAATTAGGATTTTCTTTCTTCTTCTTGCTTTTTTATTTATGAGAATTTTTTTTAATAATACTGTAGACTTCTTAAAAAATAAATATCATTTCGTTTTTATTTCAAATGTATTGTTTCGATAACGAAAGAGAAGTTGTTTCTTTTGGGATGTACTTTTGTTTCTTTTAAGCAATATTTTTTTTGATTACAAAATATTGTTTAAAGAAGAAGAATTTGCAAACATCATAATTATAAGTAATAAACTTGTTATACATACCTCTTTATATTGACAGATTAAATTACATAAACTTTTGTGTTTACAGAAATGAATTTCATTTCATTTCTACTCTTTTACAATAACAAAATATTTATAAATATAGAATCCATTCTACATGTATATATACTCAAGTACTAAAGTCCTATTGATACAATCTGAGCAAACAGTTTCAAAAATAGAACAAAATTTGAATATATTTTAATAACGAAACAGAATTTTTATATTTCATGGGAAAGAATTTAAGCAAATCTGAATGCATGTATAACTTTATTTATATAAAAATATTGAAAATTAAATGAATATGTAATAAAAAAAAAATTCACTCCATCATTCTTCTAAAACTATATATGGAATTCGATTAAAATTAAAATTTGAATAAAAGTGTTTTATGTGATACAAAATCGTTGACAATACTCTACGAACGTCTAATTTTAAATGATCTCTATTTTTGTATAGATTAAATATATTCTCATATTAATAATATATATAAAAATTAGATTACTCTAATGTAAATAAATTTCGAAAAATAACAAAAGAGAAATTTTCAAAATAAATAATTTTTAAGTATATAATTCTACTATAATTATTTTCGAGTAAATCATGAGTTAGTTTCAAATATATTTTACTTTTTAAAACTTTTAGATAAATTAACTAATGGAGAGCCAATTAAGATTTCTAGACACACAAACTCTGTAGAAATTATAATTAAGCATGAAATATAATTTCTATTACTATTTCAATAATTACACAAAAATATATCATTTTCACACTGTTATAGCTTTTTAACAATGCATGTAAAGTATAACTACATTTTAGATATCACCGATGTAGTGTTAAATTACTGCATTTCAGTCTAGATGAGAATAACATAGATAGCTATGTATGTAAATACGAGAATATTTAAAATAATTCCTGAATTAAATAAAATTATTTATAAACTATAAATGATACAATGGAGTAATTTTCGACAGTTGGGACATGAGATGAATATGTACATTTCTCTTAAAAAGAAATGAAATTTACAAGATGGCATCCAGTACAGAGGAAAGTTTAAGCAATACCTTAAGTCTTGGATAGATTTGGCATCTTGATTGACTTTGGTGTCGAAAATGATTTCAGAAAGGTCTGGAGAATTTGAAATATCAGTTGGAAAATTTCTTGAATTTTCCAGTTAATTTCATATTTGGATGGGAACATCTCGATTCCTGTAATGTGAGACGGAGGAGTGTCATGTTTGGAGATCTGTTGAGGCAGTTGGTATTTGGAACCAACATTGGATCATTAGCCAGGAACTGACAGTTGCGCGGCCGAGGTGGTGTGAATCTGTTTGGAAGCAAAGTAATTGTTTTGTGTGAGAATATGGTCGGTGAAATATTCTACTAACTGTTCATATTATGAATGTTTTAAATAAATTGAGCGTTAGAGAAATCAAAATGTCAAAATAATAATATTTCCATATGCAATGGTGAAATAGAATAGTCTAAATATTCAGAATCTTTCCAGTAATTTTTACCTTTTTCAAATTAGCCCAATATTTTCTATTTTCCTGCTACGTCTAAATTTAAAATAATATGTATATAATATCGAAACATTACACACACACACAACCAACAACACACACACCCCAACCCTGTATATATAATATATTATAACGCTCTCTCATATATATATACTATATTTCCTTCTCTAATTTCATTTTTCATATCTCATAGCAAAGTGGTTTACTACTTTCTTACATATATCTAATTATATGTGAACAGTGGAGAATTTTATGAAATCTGATGGTAAAATATATGGCAGCTGCTGGATAGATTCATTATACTACTTGTTTACCAAGGAAAATAATCATAAAATACTTAAAGAGTAGAGTAATTATGAACACGTAGTGTTGAAATAAAACTGGAAATAATCGTATTATATTTGAATAATGTGATTATTTTATTTGTTAGATCACTACAGTTTAAATTTCGTTGTAGAACTTAACTGTAATATTAAATATTTCTTTACTAAAAATTTTCATCTCTATATTTGAAAGTTGGAATTATCATTGTTCATGTACAAAACATTATTATTGCTATTAGTAGAGTTTTATTCATACAAGCTCAAAACATTTATTAATAGAGAACTAATATTATTTTGAAATGATATTTTTTATTAATATCTGTTATAATTTCAATTTGAATAATATTTATTGATTAAAGTTCTTTTTCTCTCAGCTTGAGATTTTCCTCTCTTTTTATATATGATCATATTTACAATTTAATTAGAATATTTCTACACTTATGGATTAGAGACTCTGAAGAATTCTTCATTAAAAATTAATAATGTAGTGGTATTCCAAATAGGTATGTCTGTTAGACAACAGATAGACGTTGGTAACATATAATTGGTGTTTCCTTTGGTATTCTTTAATTTTTTAAAGATACAAAGAAAAACTACATAGAAAGTCTGAGTGATTAAAGGTTAATTTTAATTTTTCTAATAAATAAAGCCTAATCAGCCCATTGCACTTTGATTGCTTGATCAGCGATCGGAGATCTGGATTCATCATTATAGTCAGACACCAAGGAACAATCACATGACTGTTGGCTTCTGTGGAATATGTCAAGAAGCCGAAGAAGATCTGGTTTCAAGATCAGTAATAGGTGATCCTGGCAATTGGTGGCGACTTCCTAGAGCTAGGTTGCCAAACGTGCGTGACTGTGGTAGTGAGGATGCTAGGTTTTCCATAACCTAAATCATACGCCTGGATTTATTGTCGCGTCCAAAGTATGTAATGCTTGGAGGACCCTATTCCCGACTTTAACTTCGAGCAGTTCATGCGAAAGATTTGTGATTTTTTAGAGATGAAGACTAATCGTACTCAATGCTCTTAGAAAATAAACCGATAACAAGACAACTATTTCTGGAATGTATTATGTCCCATTCAATTTTCATTCATTCTAGAACATTATTCTCAATAGGGTCTTTTGTGCCAGTAAACTATATATACTATATCTATTATTTTAATAGATATATATTTACTACTATACGTTTTATATTTTTGAGGGACCTAATTTCATTGGCCAAGACTACAATTTGTTCTTATTAAGAAATAGATTTAATAATATAAGTTCTAAACTAAGTTGATTGTATAAATATACACATGATGTATTACAATCATAGTCGAACAAAACACAAATACATACATTGGCATTATGTAATTAAAGATAAAGTATTCAAATACATAGTATAAACATTTCTTTCTAGAAACAGTTTGTGTACATTTTGTCTTTATTTTGCAATTTCATAAGATTTCTATTGCATTGTATTCTTTATCGAAACTTTCATCTATTGTCTGATATCTTACAAATAAACACTAACGATCTGTATTTTGCATTCCCACTCTATGATTTAATTCAGGAGAGCAGGTACATCAAAGAACTGCTACGGTTTGTTCAAGGAAAAAGAGATTCTTAGGAATGAATAAATAATGAATGAATGATGTTTTCCATCAGTGTCAAATAAATAGCTGAACAACAGATGCTGGCACACCATAAGTAATTTTCTTATATCTTAGAGAGTGAATTGAAATACCATGAAAAATTCCTTTTGAAAAAAAATTCACCAATCAAATTTTCTTGGAAGAAACCGTGAAATAAAAGATTAAATACATAGTTTATTTCTTTTCTGGTAATATCTTAAAATAAATTTTAACTCATATAACACTTTTATTTTTGCGACCTAAAACTTTTTTTTTTACTGCTATTTTCTTTCTTTCGTTACAAAATTAATTTTTTATAAAACATCACTGTCTGTATTTATTATTTTGAAATTTATCATTAAAAATAAGTCCCTTGGATATCTTTTTTTAAAAGTTTGTTTCAAGACGATCAAATTTAATGCAGTAAATTCAATATACATGTAGCGACCATCTAATCCATGTAGTAGGATCACAGTTTACTAAACCATGGGTTAATTGAACCGCAAATTAAAGTAATAATTAGTCGAGTTCTGTTATAAATTCAATATCGAATGTTCCTGCTCCAAGGAACAATTTGTGGTAATTAAAAAAGTAGTTAGTAAATTCAGAGATTTATAGTTAATAGCTTATTTTACAAATAGCTTATTATAAAGTAATTTGAAAACTTTCATTTTCTTATCGTTGGATTGAAATCATTCCTATGCGAATGGCCAAAACAGATTCTAACCATAGTGTCTATTCTTGAGCCAATTAAATATGTTTAAATTAATTTATTATATTACATAATCCTATTACATGGGCTCTTGGTAACATCATATAGGTAATGTATATCAAATTCTATGCCCCAAGACAATTCGAAGAGGGCAAAATAAAAGAAGAATAATTCGAAAATCTTATGTAAAATGGCTGCTCATAACCTCTTGTATGCGACCAAACTTTTATTCATTTTCAATAATTTTTGTTCTTGTTTACAATCAGGTCGTGTATGTAATAGAATATGCTATTTTTATTCACGTTTAGTCATTGTGTAAGCAGAAATTAGACCGAACGTTTGTTTTACTTACTACACGAAGCACACCAAACACACACACACACACACACACACACGCACACACACACACACACACACACACACACACACACACACACACACACACACACACACACACACACACACATATGTATATATATATGAAAATATGTTCATTAAGAGGTGAAAACCGGGCAATAGAACCGGTACATAAAAAGCTTTTACTATAAAATTTTGAAACGGGGTCAGCTACAATATTTTGTGGTTGACTAAAACAATATTCCCTTTGGAGGTTAATAAAAGGACACTCAAGGTATATGAAAAACATTGAGTTTATTCATTTATTAACAAATTCTTAAACAATGAATTTATTTTACTTACACTTTTCTATTTTTAATAACCTGCATGACCGATTTTATTTGCTTAACCTTAATTTGAAATATCTCTTGCTCAAAATAACTAATCACGATTAAATCACTTATACAAGAAAAAATCTTAGTAACTCTTAAAATTTGATTAATGCGAAATGGTGTGAACTTACAGATTACCCCACTTCTCTTGAGATCTTGAAAATAATCTCTTACAAGAATTTGGAACATTTTAACTTTATCATGCTGATCTAATCTGGAGTTTGATCTCAACAGATTCATCTGATTTATTAAATTGGAGTCTGAAATTTCAGTACTAGAGTGTGCGACTGTGAACGAATTGGGTGACGAATCTCTAGTTGCGAACACTGATTCTCATCGGCTAACATTGAGACATCACTGAAAGACATCATTTTCAGTCAAAGGGAGTTATGGTGTGGGCTGTCATTATTCTGGACAGCCAAACAGAGCTCCAAATATTTGAGGGGAAGGGGGTCTGTGACTGCTAAAAGATGCAAAAATGAAGCTCTTAAGCCTTAAATGCACATATTTTGAGGCACTGTGGGTCCTGATTTCATATTTGTGGATATATATGTGCCTTGTCATCGTAGGGAACTGATCACAACTTTCTTCAAATGGAAAATATTTAACGAATGCCGTGGCTTCCTCATCCACCTAATTTGAATCCCATTGAGCATGATTGGGCAACTCTCGGGAGATAACTTGGAGTTCTTTCGCACCCACGAAGCTCCGTTTCGGGTCTGATAAGAGCTCTTCGTGACTTTCGGAAATCTTTGATCCCACAATTCGTCCACAATGTCATAGTAAGTACGGGAAATAGCTGCACAGTGTGCTTAACTGTCAGAGGTGGCCACACGCCTCTTTAAACTGCAGCATCACCTTTTTACTTTACTTGCTTTTTCCCTAATGAAACTCCTTTTATACCCAGTTCTCTTTCAAATGTTTCCTTGGATAACAAAATTGATTAGAATCGTTCTTTCGTATCGTTTCCTTATTTTATAAACGTATAATACTTGCAGAATACTATATATATATATATATATATATATACATATATATATACAATTACAAGCATGATTCAAAGTTACAAAGCTTACAAATCTATAGATGCTTTGATTACAAGAATTACAAGTATATTAATTCATACCGTCAGCTGGTTATAGCTAGAGATTTGAATATTGTTAAAAACTATTTATCAAAGGAATATGTGCAAAAGGGTATTGAATTCAGGATGCTGGTTTCCAATAGTAATTTAGTAATAAGAAATCAAATCACTAGAGTTTTGATGGTTTTTTTCTTAAACTTTCAATGAAATACGGAATGCCTATTGTGTGACTTTCATTTAATTCGCACCCTGTGCGATGAAAGAGGGTTTAATCTTGAATTTATAGGAAGAACATGAGGTTACTGTTAAAACTCTTAGGCTTACCATAGAGGAATTTTAGGGGAATTTTGTTGTGGTCTACAACGAAAAAGTTCCTGCTAATTTACAAATCTACAAACATAAAATACTGGAACATATTTAAGATATTAACACTTTTCAAATATCCAAATAAAAAAAATACAGAAAATAATTAATGTCTTTTTATCATTTAAAAATTGGTATTCACTTTACATTTATTAAATTTTCTCATATTTTCTAACAACAAATATTGCATAACGCTACAGTTTTGCAAAATTTCATTTAAATTCTGAAGCTTTATGTAACTGACTATAATACTTACATCATTCAATCTAGTAGATTTTTACAATCAATTGTTCCGAATTTTCTATAGAATACTCTACAAAACTTTTAAATTAAAAACAGTTTTAAAATCATTATGGTCTAGAAAGATTTAATTTTTTTTCTGAGCATAATTTTGATTTCAAGGACCTTTCCAAATCCATAGATTTCGATAATATGATTAGAAATATTTTGCTTTGATACAGTAATTATCATTTTAATAAAACAGTAAGATGAGAATTTTAATATTCTCGTTTAAACTTGAATTACATGAAAATTTGCTTACGTTCAATCACAATCTTTATAAATAAATTATTGGATTACCTCAAAATAATAATAAATAAATAACGGTAATTCTGCTTGTAAATGCCTTGTAAACTTTTATTTGCATTTTTTTCAAATTAATTAAATTCATAAAGAATACTATTTACTTTACCGTTATATATATATTGTATGGTTATTTTTGATAAAAATAATGAATTTCAATAAAATAACATTATTCTACTCTGATTATAGTGACTTATTAAAATCTAAATTTAACTCAAATAAAGTTGAATTTCTCAATTTAAACGTGTACATAATTAAAAACAAATTATTGTATGATGATACTTACGGTAAAAGATATACTTTAAAATTCCAAATAATTACAATTCCTTTGAGGAATAGAAACTTGTATATATCTATTAATGGAAATATTATGTTAAATATTTTTTTACTTCGAAATAATACTTTAATCTCACATAAAATAGACAATTTCTACAATATTAAGTAGAGACTGATGTTATTATTTGAAACACAATTTATTTCAAAAGTTTCTTAAAAACGTAAATGCGTCATAAATATAAATCATGTATGTAAATTACGACTTTTTTTTGAAGTCCCGCAACAAAGATAGGATCACAAAGCCATTTTATCAGTGATCCGGCCATGGAAATTACTTTTACATTTGTCACAGATTGCATTTAGTAACACAAATTTTGAACCACTTTATTCACTTATAAATTTTAATATTTTTATTTGTAAATTTCGATGGTTATATTGGTGATTTGGTTTAAATATGATTTCAATAAAGCTCTAAAACGTTTAGTTTTTTTTTTTCTGATGCTGAAAGTGAGGTAATACACTTTTGATATTTCTCAGTAAAAGCTTTCCGAATGCACTTTGTCTTTAGCCCTAGAGTATAAAATGGAATGCTTTAATATCTAACAGTCAATAAATATTTTATACTCGGCATGTGCTTCACCTGTATTTTTCTTTAAGGTTAATCTCCATCATAAATCTCAGGGAAATATAAGAGGTTTTCCATTAGTAGGAAGAGGGAATATACAATATCTGGAATTTAAGATCTTTCTACGCTTATAATAAAATATATTCTTTTTTGTAGACTAATTTTTTTCATTTCTGGGGTCATAAAGAAAACAGCAATTCATTTTCTTTATCATGTCTTAAATTAGTCGATAACAGAAAAATAGGTCTAATGTTGTGAAACAGTCTTCTGTTTCTTGTTAATCTATTAATCTTTTTTTTAAACTAATATTGAAATGTCTACTCTGGTGGACAGGGTTTACAAGACATTTAGGAATTACGATTTAAATTATTCTGATTCGAACAAAGTAATTCTTGCTTCGCTATATTAACTTACTTACATTTACTAAATTGTAAGAATCAATAATAATAATAATAATAATTTCCAAGAGTTCAGAATAATAAATCTTTGAAGAATCGAGAAATACATTCTGGAACAAGTAATAAGTATAATTATAGTCAAAAGAAATAGTATTGAAATCTGAAATATGGTCTATATGATAATCCTTTTTAGAGTAATTGTCAAGAAAAGTATTCTTTAACATAATACTTCCATAAAAACTTATTGTGTTATTATGTTTCCAAATATTTATTTTTAGTGTAGATGATTCTAGATAAATTATCATTTTTCAGCACTTCCAATACTATTATACGTATCATTTTGTCATATGTAATGTAAAATAATTATACGATTGAAGTTTAAAAATATAATTATTGTGTGCTTTCAGTTTACTTATGTCACATGATATTAAAATAATTTAAAAGATTGAAAAAATACGAAGTTATAATTGTTATTATACTTGGTTTTTCAACATAACGTCAAAACTTACAGATGTGTAAAGTTTCCAAACCAATTATGATAGAAGGTTAAAGATGTTTATAAGGTTCATAAGGAAGTTGCAGTGAGTTGGAAATAATTATCTTCTGGTATTATTTGTCTGTCAGTTAATTAAATTTCAGTCTTAGATTAAGTATCGCCTAATTTAAATTAAAAGCTATTTTTAGGTTCAAAAAAGGATCAAATTCTCAATATTTTCTGGTAAAAGTTTGCAAAAAATGAATTGTTTTTATATCTCAGTTTCACAATTGTTGATTCAATATTCATTACCAAGCAAAAACATATGTTTATGATAATTACAATTTTAATTACTGATACACACTTGACATACTTTCTCATATGGACAGTAAATTTACAAAACTTAAGAAAATTAAGAGAATTATTAATAAATAAAGTGAAAATAAAACCTAACTAACTTAATCCATAAGTGTGGTTTAAGTTTAGAGAAAACATTTTACATGAAATATGAGCCAAGCACTTTTGATACACGTAAAATGTATATACTTTAAATATAATTTTTATATTGAATTTTAATTATAGACAAGATTTGATTACTTAAGGTTTAGAGCAATATTTTACGGGAGAAAAGAAAAAGGAAATTCATAGAGATGTGTATGAAACTTAAATGAAAAGAAATTATTTCATTATCTTTTGAATTTTTTCAAATCAATGAACATTTTACTTTTACTAACACTTTCAAATTTTAAAACAGTACGAATGGTGTAAATAGATAATATAGTTCACTCATCATGGAACTATGGGCATTAAGGAAAGGGTTTATTTATTTATTTATTTATATTTTTTTTATCAAATGCGAAAAATAGTATTTTCCAATTCGTCATAATTGCTTTTCAACAATAAAAGTTTCTTCTTTTATATTAGATTACTTTCAATTACAAAATAACAGAGCTACATTTAGAAAATAATTAATTTTTTATTCAAATATCTTGATTAAGTAGAATAATTTAAAGCAATTATTCCTTTGAGCAGTTTAGGTGGCTAAATAATTTCTTCATAATCATGTAACCGCACTGCCTAAAATGTAATATCTAAATAAAAGTTAACTAAATCTGGAAAGATATTCATCATTTGGATAGTTTTCACTTATTGAATTTCAACCCTAGCACTTTCCTTTCACTTATTGAATGCACAATAAGACACCCAAGGTTACGATCATTATTTTTAAGTATATTAATTGTTATTCTCTTTCATAATAATTTTTGATGTATTAATTTAAAATGTCCCAGTTTGAATCCTTTTTGAAAAGAACACGACAAAATAGCCGAGTGTTGATTTTGAAGATGAAGTTTTAAGTAAAAACTAATAGATTTTGAAGTAAAGAATTCTTATATGTTAGCACAAGAAATTGGTTTTTAGATCATATCATTACTAACTTAGTACTTTAAATTCAGTATTCTAACAGATTCTATTCTTCGTGGTTTAACACTTAAAGATCGAAAAGATTAAGTAAATTACTTATTAATTTATACAGCCATATATCTTTTATTTAACGATGGCTATTTTTCGTAAGAAAATAAAAGTTGAAGTAAAGAAACCAACGTAGGGGGAAAAAAACTTATGAGCTTAAGGGCATATTTTTTAACAGAAGGTGGAGACATTTTTTCCTGTTCTGAGAAAAGAAATAACATAACAAAGTGAAACTTAATTGTCTTGACAGTTACTTTTGACCCTAGACTTTGTGACTTTCTTTCGAAAAACTCTTTTTCTCTTCATTTACCTAGAATGACTCTTACAAAATTTAATTCAACTTTAATAGTTTTTCTTTCTGACTTTCTGCTGTTTAAAGACTTTTGTTTCAAAGTGTCATTGTTATGAATTAAAGTTGGAATGAATTTTTTTTGTGTGCTTAGCATATTGTATTTTTCCTTAAAATTAACATTCATTGTGTTGTGTTTAATATTAGAGAAAAAATATAAAATGATATATATTAGTTAGAGAACGAATTCATTATAAGTTATTCATTATATGAACTTTTTAAAATTATGAAACATTTTTATTCACAAACAAAAAAATTCAAAACAAAACAAATATAACAGTGTAGAAAATTATTAATTATTATTTTGTCACAGATTACTATTTGCTTTGTAAGAATTACCATTGTTGTTTTGAACTATATACAACAAGTGTTTCACATCCGTTGCTAAGGCTTGAAAATGTTTTAGTTGTTTCTAATTCTATCTTGTAAAAGTCTCACAAATATTTAACAACTAATAGTAATTAAATTGTAGTTTTTACGTAGTGAACTTTTTCAATTTATTTGCTACATTGTTGTTCGAAAGGTTTTTATTGTTTCCATCGAATATATTATTAGGTCCGACATTTATTCTCATTACTATCATAGTTACTATCATTAGGAAGTTCAGTTCATGCAAATGGAATTTAGAGCAACATAAGTTCTTTTTACTTATTGAAAGGATTGCATATACTCTTATCTAGCAATATATATATATATATATATATATATATATATATATATATATATATATATATGTGTGTGTGTGTGTGTGCGCGCGCGCCTGTGTGTGTATAATTTAATAGTTTAACAGATAAAGATAAGGTGTCCAACATGTAACTAAAAATTTGCGAATCTAAATATTAAAATTGTCACTCACATTTGTCATACTGTGATGACATCCTATGACCTGTTTTGTTTATCACGTTTATCAACTTTAATTGTCATTCTTATTACAAGATCTAAATTTCAACTTAATCATTGACTAATTAATTAAAATAGTCAGTTATATCCAAAATATTTTTTATTACTCCTTAAATGAGGGAGATGTTCTCCACAGTTAATATCCTTTCCTCCAAACAACTTCAATAATACATCAAAGAATGCCCTTACTGGAGTAAAATGCGAGTACCTTCTGCAGTATCTCCGACAGAGATGAGTCCTAATCCAACGAAATCTTCTATTCAAGTTGTTAGAAGACTTTCGCTCACATCACTCTTCTCATTACCGAGATCTAAAACCTTATTCTCAACTCCTGTATTTCCGTTTCTCATCTTCCCTCTCATTTTCTTTCTGCACCTCAATTTATATATGAAATTTGCTTTGCATAATTGGAAAATAGTTGCTTGAAACAGGTATTTTCCAGGAAATGTCTATAAGGACAGTTGAAGGGAAGTCAGCTTCCGACTATTATAATACTCTGTATTAAATATTTGAAACAGTTACAATAGTTATTGGCAACTTATCTTCTTCAGGAAAACGTGAGTCTTTCAACATCAATCTTTTCTCTAGACAGCCGTTTACTATACAAGAAAATGCAGATTGCTTGAGTGTTTTGCAAAAACGACTTTGGAAAGTGAACGTGAGCTCATTGGAAGATGTAACAACGATAAAACAGAATACAATAAATTATAAAGGGAAAAATTAAAATCAAGAACGATAAAAACAATACATAACATTTTTATAAGTTTATCAAATAGGCACTTTGGAAGATACACTCCATTCTGTTTCATCAACAATGTTCGTTACGATTAGTTTTGGTAAGATATTTTAAAAGCTTGTATTTCTAAGCAATTATAACATGCCAAAACGAATGTAAAATTACTTAATTTATACGAGTGCTATTTAAAATTCGAATTCACAGGAGGATTAATATTTACATAAAATACGCCACAAATTCCTTGCATTGATAATATTACTTCTGGTTATAGCATAATAATAAATCGCAAATAAATTTTCTTCTTACAACATACTTGAGATTTCTCTCATTCTTTTTTTTTTTTATTATAAATATAATACGGTGTGAAAAAAAAAACTGTGTCTTTCGAAAACAAGTTTCGTGAAATACTTTCTCATATTAACACCGTGAATATTTACGCATTTAAATTTACAGTCATCAAATCATTGAATAAGAATATTCTAGATATGAAATACGATCCCTTGGGAACTAAATAAAGATGAAAAACCACTTGTTTTAAACGCGAGAGAAAATATCCAAAAATATCCTTTCATTGTATTCGCATTACTCCACAGAAGAGATTAAATTCTTTTCAATTCGACTTTTAAGGCCATAAAAACTAATCGGAAACTCTCTTCCCCCGAACTTCGGAAAATCATTTTCCCACAACGAAGCCCGCATAAATCTCAGTTCGCTCCTGTAACTTTGAAGTGAATTTAAACAAGAACAAATATACAGACACGGGAGCCATAAAAATGAATCCAAAGAGTACCCGAGATTTTTCTTACTTGAAAGAGGAGTGAGTGCAACAGCAATGAAAAGGAATAAAGAAAAAAAAATGCATAAAAAGATTCGAAACAACACAGAGGGAATACTGTTCACTCAACTGAATTCTCGGGACCAGAAAATTCTAATGTTTTGAAATAGAAGATAGTTTTTTTTTTGTCATTCTTTTTTACCTGCGCATTCTATTTATTTTTTCTTCTCGTCGCCGAGTTCTGGTCTCTTTGAAATCAATAAGAAAGTCTTCTTCGGTTGCCATGGTTACTATAAAGAAGAGAAGAGCAAACAACCATTTTCTCCAGATAAGGTACATCTGAAAAGAAGCTACTTTTCATCAGATATCAAAAAGGTGGAACCTTAATGCTTTTCGTGAAAATTACGGCGGTATAAATAGCGATGAAGTGAGGGAGAGAGAGTGTGTTAAAAAAAAGTGAGAAATAAATTAGAGCCAAAAGAAAAAAAAATCCCGAAATCTTGAATGAAATCACGTCTGCATATTTTCAAATGTTTTATTTGGAAGAATCGTTTGGGAAATCTTTTCAACTGTTGAAACACTACAGAAAGCAGAGGGAGCGAAGAATCCTCTTTAGTTTTGGTAATTACTCATGTGGAAAAGACTACATTTTTGTCTAGATGAAGCGATTTCGTTGTAAATGTGCCAGCATTACCATAAAAGCAACTGTCCACTTTTCATCACAGTTAAGTCTCAGAAAATTCGAAAAAGTTTTTTTATCGTTGTAGAAGGAGACTCTTTAATTAATTCCAGCATAACAGTCCATCCATATGCAACTAATTTTTTGAAGGTAGAATTAAAATTAATGCTGAATTATTATCAGCATTTAAAGTGTAACCCTACTGGCTTACTAATAGAAATTAAAAATGGGTAATAGAATATTTACATTTCTCTATTTAGAATAGATTTCTTTTTAATGGGTAATCTCGTTTTAAAAGTGATAACAATAGTTTAAATATTGCTATACAATTTTTACTATCAATGAGGATCTGAAAAATGTTTTTAAATGTTTTGTTGCTCGGCTTTCAACTTTTATACACACACACACGGACAGACAGACAGACAGACAGATAGACAGACAGACAGACAGACAGACAGACAGAT
The DNA here is from genome assembly GCA_019974015.1 of Nephila pilipes. Taxonomy (NCBI): domain Eukaryota; kingdom Metazoa; phylum Arthropoda; class Arachnida; order Araneae; family Nephilidae; genus Nephila; species Nephila pilipes. The sequence continues at coordinate 103,018 of BMAW01090536.1, read as the reverse complement.
AGATAGATAGATAGATAGATAGATAGATAGATAGATAGATAGATAGATAGATAGATAGATAGATAGATAGATAGATAGATAGATAGATAGATAGATATTCCAAAATATAATTCTCTACTAGATCTACAAAATTAGGATTTACAAACTCTTTCTAATATTTTTATATAATAGTTGTTTAATCTCACAGTTGTGTTTATTATAAATTGAAATTGATGATGAATATTAGTGTGTCTGAAAAAAATATTCTTTATTTTATACAACTGAAAACAATGCTTAAAATTTTTATTTAATCTTTCAAATTCCTTTAAAATAATATATGAAAAACAGATAATTCTAAAATATTGACGCAAGATATAATTTTTATAATGAGCATGTATTAATATTTAAAAGATATTTCAAGAGTTAAATAATTAAATAATGGATAAATTTTTAACTGTTTAAGTGAAGTTATCAGACATTAGACTGCAATTAAACCGTTGAACAATTGTCTACAATAAACGAATACATGAGAAACTAAATATTTGTATCCGTACAAAAAGCAATAGCACGTTATTTGGTTTCACAAAAAATTAACTGAAAATAAGTTCATTTTCAGTTAATCGCAACTTAATTTCATCTGTTTATCAGTCACATCGACCATAATGAAAATGTACTAATATCTAAATACACCCACCTGCCCACAATATATCCATACTCTCCATATATATATATGATTCAAACATCAAAATTTAACCCATAGAATATCAATTGCAAACAAATACGGCATATCAGTCATAAATTCATTAATTCATGTCTAAAAACTACATTATTAAGAAATCAATAAAAAACTAAGTAAAATTAATATAACTCATGTAAAAAATATTAGAATTAATTAAATTTACCAAAAGGAAAATTAAATTCAAAACAAAAACAAAAATCTAATAAGTAACGAAGATTCATAAGAGAAAGTCAACTTAAAGAAAAGTAAAATTTAGAATAATAGAAATAATGTAATTAATGCTGTTCTATACTTTGGAATGGAATAATGTGTGTTTATATCGTTATTACCGATCAAATTATAATACGTCAGTGAATTGCATTATAATAAAACATGGCAACAAAACAAAACCCAGTTATTCCAGATCTCCAGAAAAACCAGATATCTCTCTGTATATACATATGACTTTTTTCATATAAAATATCTGCCTTTTAGATTTTTCCTATTAAATAATCAACCTCGTTTGTGCTCTAAGAACTGAAAAAGATGGTGACCCAAATGGAAATGATATTGAGTCATTGTGATTATGATTGTTTATTAACGTCGCACTGATTAGAACGTGAGGGCTATTGGCGATGGACCTCGCAATTTTGAATATCGGTCAAATGATGAGGACAATACCAGAGCTGGAGACTCCTTTCCAAGCTTTCAAAAATGCTAAAAGGAGTAATTGGCACCTCTACCAGATTTAACACGCATTGACAATTTTAGAGGCACGAGGCACTCGAAGAAAACAGCGCTGGCTGCGAGTCCGTGACCATGAGCATTGGACTACAGCGACCTCGAAGATGAGGTTGAAACAGTGAGGAATTAATGCACTCAACCTTGTACATTGCGAATATCACCTCTTCCCAACGATGTACGCACATCTTTAAGGGACATTAATTTTGTTCTGACTGTGAAATGCAAGTTGCAATTCAAACCTGGAATCGACAACAACCATGGATATTTTTCTTTAATGAGTTTGCCTGACGAGTCATACGTTTAAACACATCATTCGAACGGGATGGAGACTATGCCAAAATGTTAATACGTCAAAACATAGAAGACACTTGTAGTTTTCAAGTACATCAAGAAGTGTGAAAATAAAGTAAAAAATAAAAATGTTATATGAGGTGTACTTTCCTTCAGTTGTCCTTATTGACTTTTCCTGGGCACTACTTGATTTAAAAACACAAATTCTAACTATGCAAAACAGAGTTCATACATAGATTGTATTGGAGTTAGACAGAAAAGGAACGAAAAAGAGTGGAGAGACAGAAAGATAGGAGATAAGAATAAATAAGCTAGCGGAAAAAGGAAGAATGTTAGTGTGATGTGCACGGAATTATTTGGGCGTGAATAGTAGATTTGGTGAAACTAGGATTAAGATCTGTCGAAGCAATTGCACGAAGTACTAGCATTTTTTTCCGGTAAGAGCATTCTTTGCTAGATTATTGCAGTTGTTTGTATTTGTGGAGAGCATTCCCCTTATTTGAAGAGTAAATAAAGATATTTTGGATGTAATTGACTATTTTAATTAATTGATCGGTGCCAGAATTCAAGTTGAGTTCTTGAAATTTTGATTTTGAGATTAATTTTAAAATGACAGATTAGACGAATCATAGGAAGCCGTCTCATGACCATGGAGGCAGTAATTTTCAACCAAGCCATTTATTATGATAGAAATGAAATATAACTTCAATATATCCAAAATAAGGAAAATGATCTCAACATTAAAACTTAATAATCTTTTAAAATAAATATAGATACGAATAAATCCTTATTCGAAAATTTTGTTGTACTTATGAAATATTATAAACTTAATGCTTTTACGAAAGGTTATAAATATTTCCTTCTTCAGAAATTGATGCTCGTTTTACTTAAAATTGAAAAAAAAACCCTGAGGAATCAATCTCTGACTTAGTGATATAAATGAAAGAAATCACATCTTTCACAAATCAAAACGTTATGCAAGTGACAACAACATCAAATGCCTTTTATCGTATTTTATGAATGTGCTTCCAGTAATAAACGAAAGTCCTTATTTACAGAAAGTATGATTTCTTGACTTTGCCGTAATTCCCTCATTCTGTGTCCCATAAAAGGCTTTTATGACTTGTCATCCTCTCCTAAAGATAGTAATAAAATACTCAATAGTCAATATTTCAAATATTTCCGTTCACAGAATTTTAAATATGTATGGACATTAAATAAACTGAAAAAGGAAAAGCATTTGCCTACATTGAAAATTAATTGTATTATTTAAAGTAGTTTTGAATGAGATATTTCATCTTCATGGAATGAGTAAAAATTTATTTTGCCACATAAATTTTTTTTTTCAGAGGGTGAAAATTTGTGAATGATGAATGGTATATTTATTATAAACAATTTTTGATATTTAGGATTTGTATTTAATGCTTATTTAATGCTACACACATACGTTTGATACAGTATTGATTGATTATTAATTTTACACTTAGAAGTAACACGAAGACTATTTACGACGGACCACGTTATTTTGAAGCTTAGTCAAGTGATGAGGATGACACCTGAGCTGGCACCCCCTCTACAAACTTCCCCACCACTACGACTGAAGGACTTGGAGCTTGGATAGATTTAACATGCAACAGTCACAGGATGGGTCTTTCTTGGCATTGGGGTTTGAATCTACAATTCAACGGAAACAACGTTCGCGGCCATGACTAACACATCAATCAATAACTCCCGAGACTAACATTGAAAACAACATTTTTATTGCAAAATGTTTTTTTATTCATCAACATAACACCTTTTGTTAATCACCTTTTAGGGGGATACAATCGTTCCAACGCTTTTCCAAATCTTTTTCCACCCACCCCCCCCAAATTTTTTTTTCGCAAGAAATCTTGTGCGGAAAATAGCGAATAAACACTCTGAATCATCGACTCTTGCTGTTTTTGTTCCATCGAAGCAATCCTGGCCCTACTTGAAAAACCTTTTTTCGCTACTTCATAAAACCTTTTCGTAAATACACTTCCAGTTATATCGATGTCATCTCAGCAACTCACGGAGCTTCACTTTACGATCTTCATATATAATTTTTTTGTCACTTCACTCATTTCCGGTGTAACGGCTTCTACAGGTTAAATACGAGCGTTCCGCGTGTTGTGTCAGTAATCGACCACGTTTAACACCGGCAAACCACCGACAAATCGTTGCTTTTGATGGACAAGAGTCCGGGTAACATTTTTCAATCCATTGTTTCGCTTGCACGGTGTTTTTACCCATTAAAAAACAATGTTTTATCAGAACACGAAACTCGGTTTTTTCCATTTTTTAAACAAACTACAAAACGACTTTACTCCAACCTCGATAACTCAGCTGTTCCTGGTCCGATCGACTTAAAATTTTGACACGTTTCAAGCAAAGGTTAGTACTCTAGAAAGACCTGGTTACTGGTTTACTACGAGCGCCATCTCTGGGTTAGTCTCGGGAGTTATTGATTGATGTGTTATAGGCTACCGTAGCTATATACGATACTGTAAGATAACATAATAAGTAACTGATAAACAATAAAGCACCACGAAGTTAAATAGTACAACAAAACAGTGTTCATAAAGAGTCCCTATGAAGGAAAAAGGGTTATATATTATTAGATGATATTTTGTGTTTAAATTTTACCTTCGCGTAAAGCAAAAATTTGTTTTCCAATACCTAAAAGAATATGAATATTGTGTGTTGTGTACCGATTATTATCAAACAATTTTTCGGTGTTATCTTTAATGATTTATTATATAACAATTATTTATTCCTCTTTGAAATTATGATTTAGTTTAGTAACTCAGTACTTTTACAGAACATCAAAATAGAACAAACAAAGAATTCTTATTCATAAATAAGTTGGTTTATTGAATCAGCTATTTTTCAACGCTTTTATAAAATCTGGACAGTTCAGAAAAGTGTCTTTCATCACTTTTATTCTTAAATTAGGATCGCCATAAAATAGGCCCTAAGGTTTATATTGACATCAGAAGACAACAATAACGAGTAATGCATAATCAAGAATAAGATACAACATTAGAATTTCATTTTGTATAGGATAAAATGATGTAAGTTTTTCCATTTGATTTCTCTAGAGGCAGAAAAATAATCTATGGATCAGAAAATACTGAGAGATATAAAATATACGAATAAATCTGATATATGATGTTTGCGAAATATATAGAAATAGCTAATATTGTCAATGTTTCGAGTTTATTGTGTGTATATAACTACTTTTTGGATGGTATGCGTGTGAAATTCTCTTTTCCTTTCTACTGTTGTTTAACCCTAAGTATAAAACAATCTTATCAACTTAACTTAGTTGTTATTATATGTTTCCTTTTTCCAATCTCCTTTTTTTTTCGAACGTCTCTTTTCTCGTTATGTAGAAACTAAAATTGATTCATTTTACCCGAATTGTCTATTTACTTTGGAGTTACCTTAATTTTCAATTCTTACACCATAGATGCAATGATTTGTTTCGAGAATTATTATTATAAGCTATTCGTCCATTTTGTTATTTTTTAAAAATGCATTTCAATCAAACTTAATTGACTAAAAACATGAGGAAGCGTGAATTTATTAAACATAGTCCTTTTCATGAAAATTTATATAAATCTGAAAAGGGGTCTTCATGTGATGCATGGTAAAATTTTTTATTAAAATTTCTCATAGACTGGATTTTTGCTTATGGAGGATTCTTAGATAAAATCGTGGAACAAACTTAATTACATTATTTATCTCTAGAAATTTTTTATGTGTTTATCATTTTTCAGAATGAAAATAAATAAAGTAATTTTTCTGTAAAAAATATGTAATACAAGGTACTAGTTACTTCTTTTTATTCTAATTTAGGAAATCGTCTTCTAAAGGACATACTTTCAATCTTTGAAAAAGGCACAAAATTCTACCATTTAATAAATATTTAAGACCTTTTTAATCAAAGCAATTAATATTTGTTAAAATTATATCTTTTGTGTAAAATCTTTTGTGTACTAAATAAAAACACGTAAAATTAAATATTTTAAAAAGTAATCTAGAACTTTTCGCGAGGAACTAGTTAACAGTACCCTCGTAATTGATAGAAAACTCCTGTTATTACCAATTAATTTCAAAAAAGTTGGAAGAATAGATGAGGCGTAATCTGATAATATTTCAAACTCAATTAAAAAATTACCGATGATAAAAAAAATCAAAAGGATATGGGTCTAAAATTCTTGATATATTAGTCTGAGACAGCAGTAATTAAATAACATGTAAAAAATGACTGCCAAAATAATTACAGTTATAAGAAATGAAATAATCACATTTATTTTATCTAAAAATCAAACATTTTTTCAATTTTTTTTTAAAAAAACCCTGAAAATTGGATATTTATACGTCTGCATTAAAATAGAGAGAAATAGATTCTAATTTAAATAGAATCGAGCGCTCGGATTTATTAGGGATTACAAATATAACATTTGCTTTATTTAGTTTTTAATTACAAAAAATAACAGTGGAATGAAAATCCAGTGTTCCATGAATTCACAAATTATGATGTAATTTAATGACTAATTGCAGAAGTTTGTAACTGTTTTAATTTGAAATTATCGCATCTGATCAAAAACAATTTCTCCAGATGTCCATAACAATTCAACAGAAATAAATAGTTAAATAAATTTCAAAATAATCTTTGCAAAGTTTTGCAAAGAACATATTTAATCACACAAGCTCTTTTTTATATAATTATTATTAAATAACGCAATTAAATATAAGAATTAAAGTAAATGATGGAATATCGAGAAATGGACAATAGTAAGCTTTTCCGATATTAAAATTAAAGGAAACGTTAAATTATTATATTGAATATATTTTAGCTAAATTTTATTAAAAATAAAGCAAACGATAAATTATTAAATTGAATATTATATCATCTACATGTAATTAAAATTAAGTAAAACGATAAATTATTAAATTGAATATATTAAAACAAAATATAATTAAAATTAACGCAAATTATAAATTATTAAATTGAATATTGTATTAGCTACATGTAATAAAAATTAAAGCAAACGATCTGATACCCCAAAATGATCTGATACGCCAAAAGTGATACAACTAAAACAATAGCCCTTGGATGGCTAATAAATTAGAGGTTTGTCTTGTCTTTTTTGAAAATGAAATTTTGTAAGAGCACACTCGGAGTAATAGAAAAGTAAAAGAAAAGGTGAAAATAGGGAGAAAAAACACCTCAAATAAACCTATTACAAAGAGAACTGTGTAATAGAAGTGATGTCGTAATTAAAATCACGTGATGGCGAAATGAACTATCAAAACCCATAAAAGAGAAAAAAAGTTGAATTAAAATTATTTTAGTAATTTAAAAACGATACAAATTTATTTCTAATTTACAAGTGAAATGCCCCGTATTCATGAAATTCATATAAGCTGATATTATAATTCTGATCTGATGTACTCGTAACCGTATCCATCTAACAAGGACATGGCAGTGTGAAGGGTACTGAACACCAAATCAACCTAATGAGATTCAGCGTATTTAAGAGCTATTATGCATAGTGGATAGACTGCAACATTCTTGAGTGGTCATATGGTCTGAGAGGTCAAAGCTCATTCAATGAAAATGAAATAATTATCCAACTGTCTATTCATTCGTGATGTTTATTATATATTAAAATATGTTTTAAAAAACAGTTAATAACTGAAACAAATATTGTTATTAATAATTGTAGCATTGGATTCAATTCAAAACTTCATGATATAAAGTGAAACCCAAATTTCAAATTTGCGATAAACTGTCTATCAAATAGATCCTTTTCTTATTTATCACTTTTAATCGGGTTGAAAATTAAAATTCCTACCAACTGTTTTTATAATGCTACTGAGGATTCTAACAGTTAGATATTTTACATGCCCCTACTCTGCACATTTTCATCTAACAACTAATAAACAGCAATAAATGAAGATTGTTTTTTATAAATCTTGTGTAGGGTCTCAGAGTATGTATAAGAAAGAGTACACAAGGTGTACTAAATGTTAAAAAGCTCTTTTATTAACATAGATAAATTGAAGCGATTTTAAGCTAGTAAAGTAAAATAATCTCAACCTGTGCCAGATATTAATAGAATTATTTAGTAGCTTTAAGCAAAAATCGGTTTGGTTCTGAAAATTTCAATTGGAATAACCATGAATTAGAAATTATTTTATTGGTAAAGTCGTTTAATTCAAAGTGATAATCTCTAAACAGCTACAGTACAGTTAGTTGATATTTCTCTTAAGGAAGTAATGAAAACATCAATCACCCTTACTTGACACACACACACACACACACACACACACACACACACACACACACACACACACACACACACACACACACACACACACACACACATATATATATATATATGGCTGTTGAATAATGAAAAATGAAATGAGACTGGCACTGTAAAACATTTTTTTTTATTTCATTATGTATTTTATTATTATCACTTTCAATACACACCCTTCATTTATCCCTACAATGTTTATCGTTAAGCACCATTTTGGCACACACTTTTTGCATCTTAAAATTGTTATGTAAAATTTGTCGTAAGGATTCTTTGTCGATCCTCATAGTCTTAAGAATTGCATGAATACTTAAACATCATCATAAACTCTTCTGGGCCACCTTAAAAACGTTTAAATCACTCGAAAACACATGCATGCGATAAAGATTCATTGCCATCCATAGACTTCTTTCAATAAATTATAAGTATCAATAGCTGTTTTTCCAAATTTCATTTGAAATTTTCGAAAATTCGTTGATGAATTTTTATATTTATCATTTGTCCGGAGAAACAATAACAAAAAGAAAACGTTTTTTTGGAAACTAAGGCTACAGCTATAAGGATATGTTTACAGAAACGAGAACCACTGCATTCGAAAGATAAGACTTCATGTTAAACAGCTGTCTGATCCAGCTGTAAAAACATGAATACAGTGACGGTTCCGGAAAAAATTAATAGGCTAAGGCACAAAATAGACTGAGAGGGGGGCATATTGTTCTTCTTTTTTCCCCTCTAAAAGGTTTCTAAGACTTATTTTGTGTTTGTATGCTTCTTTTATTATTCATGCTTACTTAGGCCTTTAATCTAAAAATACTCTCAATATTAACTCAAGAATAAAATTAAAATTGGGAATTAGAAATTATAGTACGATAATTATTATAGTACTGTGCTTGAGCACCACGAACAAAATTGAAGAACAACAAACAAATACTTTTAAATTTGGTTAGGGTTTTCTGTCCAGGTATGTATTTTTGAATGCGCGGGAAATTATAACAAGATGCACACGGGCCAATGTATCCTACAAATAAAAAAGTATATCCTCCAAAAAGTAGAAAAATAAAAAAAAAATATTAAGAAACTGGAAAATATGAAATTTGATAAATTTTAAAAACCATAATTTTTTTTTGAAAATGCAAAATTTGAGAATAGTATATTGAATGTCATAACAGATTTTAGACATTTAATTTAGATTATTATAGATTTAAAATTCTAACTATCCTTATCAACAAAATGTAATATTTAAAATGGTTAAAATACTAAAAATTCAAATTGAAAAGATCTGAATACTGAAATACAAAAAAGAAAATTGTATAGAAAAAAAATGAAAAAACTAAAAAAAAATCTTTAAAACTTAATTAAAAAAAAAAAAACTAAGAAATCTCAAGAGAAAAATCCAAATTCTCCACGTGTATTAATGTTACATACAATAATACAAAGAAGTGCGAACAAATTTAGAAACTTACAAAATATAAGCGACTGAAATTTAGAAAAAATGTCCACTCATATTTAATACCCATTGTTGCTTTATTTAATCATAAAAATACCTGAAAAAACATAAAAATTAGTTAAAAATTGGTTCGTAGCTAAATAACATGCCATATTTTAAAGTGAGGAAACTATTTTTAAATTGTCAAAATACCACCACTTAACTCTAAAAATAGCAATTTTTAAAAGTTATCAGAATACAAACACTAAGCTAAAATCAAAGCCCAGTACACCTTATTATGAATAATGAAAAGAAAATTACAATTAAAAATATTTACGAAATCATAAATTTAAAAAGAGAAATCTTAAAAAGTGATATTTATTTAACAACGAAATTTAAGAATCCACAAAAAATCAAAATAAAGTAACACCATCTATCAAACTATTTCATAACTAAACATAAAAAGAAATTCTCTTAGATAAAATAATTTAAGTAGTAAAATTAAAAAAAATTAAATATGAATAAATAAGAAAAGGAAAATTAAGAATTTTTTTTAAACAAAACATGAATAATAAATAAATATTAAAAAATTAGGAGAAAGATTAAATAAATATTGAAATGCAAAATTGCAAAAAATCAAAATAAAGTAACACCATTTATCAAACTATTTCGATACAAAACATAAAAAGAAACTTTCTCAGATACAATATTTTAAATTGTAAAATTAAATAAAATTAAAAATGAATAAAAAAAATAATAAAATGAAAATTAAGAAACTTTTTTAAAAAAATGAATAATATATAAGTATTTAAAAATTTAGAGAAAAATTTTAACTAAAATTAAACATTATTAAAATCAAAGAAAATTTTTATTTAAAATTTTCAAAAAAATTATCAGAAATTGTAACATCAAAAAAATTATCATTTATCAATTTCATAGGTTTTATTTCTTAAGTTTCTCTTTAACAATCAATTGCATAATCAGTTTTAGAACAAGTAAAAAAAGAAATTATTTTTCATTATTTTGAATATTTAAAGGTACACAGTGTATTCAAAAAGTTCCAGGACTGAATGCACACAGACAACATAACACAGCAAAATTAAGTTTATTTAATATCAAGCTTCTACATAATCCCCCTGCACTTCAATACAACGTTTGGATCTTGTATAAAGATCTTTGAACGCCTTCTGGAACGCCTCGACTGCAACACTCTGCAGGTCCCTTGTCACTGACGCTTCGATGTCCTCTACCGACGCGTACCGCTGTCCCTTCATCTTCAATTTCAACTTTGGAAACAGAAAATAGTCCGGAGGGGACAGGTCAGGTGAATATGGGGGGTGGTCGATGGTTACAATCTGCCTGCTCGCCAAGAATTGCTGAACAATGATGGATTTGTGTGACGGTGCATTGTCATGCAAGAGACACCAGTTTCCACTGTCCAACATTTCGGGTCTCACACGCCGCATTCGTTTTAGTAGCCGGTGTAGCACATCCTTGTAAAAGGCACCAGTGACAGTGGACCCTTGTCGAAGGAATTCGTGGTGGATAATTCCTTGAGTGTCGAAAAACACGAGCAGCATCGTCTTTGTTTTTGATTTTGACGCTCGAACTTTCATCGGTCGACCCTTTCCCGGACTTGTCCATTCCGAACTTTGGCGTTTAGTTTCCGGATCATATTCGAGGCACCACGACTCGTCTCCGGTGACGATGGTTTTCAAAAAGTTAGGGTCTTCATCGGCCGCGGCAATCAAATCTTCGGAAGAAGCAATTCGGTGTTCTTTTTGCTCCGTAGTCAGAGTGTGTGGGACAAAGCGCGCACAGAATTTCTTTTTCTTTAAATCCTTCGTCATTATCGTAAAAACAGACCCTACACTCATATTTAAAGATTCCGCAATCATTTCTATCGTCATTCGACGATCTGAGCGCACCAACGCTTGCACTCGCTCGACATTTTCATCAGTCCGACTCGAACGTGGACGACCACACCTCTCATTATCGTCCGTCGTTTCTCTTCCATCTCTAAACCTTGCAAACCACTCAAACACACGCGAACGACTCATAGCCTCGTCACCATGAACAGTTTTAATCATTTCATAGGTTTCTGTGGCCGTTTTACCCAATTTAAAACAAAATTTAATGTTCGTTCTTTGCTCCATTTTTTAACGATGACACGACCACTATGACACACCACACTCGAGTGAACGCTGAAAAGTTGGAACTCATCCAAACGGAATAAAACTTCGCGCATGCGTCGGAGAAGGTTGTTGCTACGCTCTCCATGAATTGCGCAGAGATAGCGCTACCTGTACTGTTTTACTAGCGGCAGTCCTGGAACTTTTTGAATACACTGTGTATATTGACTAACTTCCCATTTCTAAGTAAAAAATTATATAAAATGTTTCTAAAAGCATTTAGACTTGAATTGCTATCAAAGAAGGGAACCTTATTATTAGGGAAACAATAATTATCAATCTTGCCAGTATATTTTTGTGTATATATACAGTAAATTCTCTTTTATCCAGAACCATGATGTTGAAATTTTCCGACTCACTCCGCATTAGGATCGAGTTTAATAAAATGACCTCCCAACCAAATGGTTATTTCAAGAACTTCTTCGATTAAATTTGATTTTAAAACAGCGTTTTTTCCCGCAATGTCCCCTAAATCTTTTTTTTTTTTTTACATTTCGACAAAATTAATTCAACTTTACGTATATAAATTTCATTCAAATTACTAATAATGCCTAACATCAAAAATGAGCTTTTCACTTCCTGTACTAAACTCGAGATTTCTGACAAAACATCCCTACATTTGTTGAAGATATAATTTGAGAAAATATCAACAATAAAGGAACAAAAAATAGTGTCAAACTACATATAACTATAAGTCACAAATTCTGAAATTGTGATATTTAATAATGTGAGAAGTACAATTGTTTTTCTTAGAATTTAGATCGATCGTGTTGAATAAATAAAAAATAAAATATTCATGTAGAAGGAGAAAAAGAAATTTAAATTTATTTTACCTAAAATCAAAACTTTTATAAAAAGGTTTTTTTTAAAAACACACTTGGGTGTAATAAATATTCACCTAAAAATTAATACTTCATAGAAATTTTCACTTCAGATATAATTTACGGCTTTAAACACTGAGCAAAATTACTCTCCTTACACTGAGTAAAAGCAAATTCGGAGACATTTTCAGGGGGAAAAAAAGTGATTTCTCAGAATTATAATACATCAGCTCAGTCAAATACAAAATAAAATGGAAGTACGTGAGAAAAATGAGAATACAAAAGCCTTTAAATAACAATTTCAGCTTTAGTAACAAAAATAGAACATATCATCAGTGGCTGTCGGACAAAGAATAATAATTTCTGTGTGGAATAAATCTTTTGGATTTTTTTTTCCGAAGAAGGGGAAAAAAATACCGACTTGATTTTTTGTTCCTGTTGGATGTTTTCCAACTTACTGTGAGAGAAATGCAGGACACGAAAAAAATGTTATACGTTTTCTTTGCTGCTACCATTTATTATGAGGCTATTAGAGAAATATTCTTCGCTTTTATCTCGGTTTCTTTTTGCTTTCTTCTTCGGAAACTCGAATCATATGAAATAATAAATCTTTTTGTTAAAATAGATTACTTCTCTGGAAAGACGTCTAAGTGAAGGTTTTCTTTCCACGGGAGAAATTAATCTTACTGCTTACTTTGGGATCATTACGTCGATATGTATGGTTGAATATCAAGGTGGTTCTAGGTTAAGGTCTTAGTTTTTTCACGCTACCTAAAAATAGTTTTTAGTTTCGATTAAACGAAAACTTAGACTTCTTTTGATTTGTTAATTTATAGAATGAAAGACTATAGCAGTGCAGCTCTCGTAGAATATCTGTGTCATATAAAATATATATCAGCGAATACCAAGAATTCAAAAGAAAGAAATTAATCTCGCTGTCTACTTCGGATCATTACATCAATGTGTATAGTTAAAATCTTAATCTAAGTCCAGGGAAAAGTTTTATTAATTTGTGCTACATAAAATTCATCTTTGGTTTCCTACAGCTGAAGAATTATGTGATATAGCTCAAAATTTGTTTTAATAATAACTCTAAATTTGTTTTAATAATAACTTATTAATTAATAACTCTAATTTTGTAGGTTTGTTAACGATTAACAGCCAATTCATTTATTTCTGTATCAATACGTAAAAGAGTATAGTTACAGTTTTGCCCGATCCCAGAGAAAAGGTTTTATTACATAATGCTACGCAAAATTTATATAATTGGTTTCCTATAAAAGGAGATTTCAATGACAATTAAATGGTTCTCAACCCAATTTATTTCGTAGGCTGTTAACAGCCGATTCATTTATTGCTAGATCATTACGTCAATGACTGTAGTTAAATCTTTACCAAACCCTAGAGAAAAGATTTTATTTCATAGTGTTACATAAAATTTATATTGTTTGTTTCATATAAAAGGAGAATCAAATGATAACTCTAAATGTTTTCATCAACCAATTTGTTTTACAAATTTTTAGCTATTAATAGCTAATTTATTTATTGTTGGATCATTGCCTCAATGAGTGTAGTTAAATTTTTACCTAAGCCTAGAGAAAAGGTTTTACTAAAATGTAGTTAATTTGTGTCCTAAAAAAAGAATTAAATGATAACTCAAATTATTTTCAATATTCAATTTCTTCTGTAGTTTCGTGGACAGTTATCAACCAATTGACTTATCAGGACAGTCAATATCAATTAATATTGCACTAGAAGCCGTGATAAGAGCTATTGGAGATAATCCTATAATTTAAACCATGAAAAAAAAAACACTACTGGATGATTTTGACTGCTTGGATGATTCAATGTGACGTGAGGCAGTTGCTATTATTTTACTACCGGTAAAGAAATTTTTCAGTTTACAAAACTATAACTATACAAATGAACTACCGTACACTTCTAAATAATAAAAAGGCAAATACCTTTTTTGTACTTTGCAACTAAATGCTCCCTTTTATATGATTTAAATACTTGTTATGACATCGAAAAAGATTAAATTCCAAGATTTTCTTTTTTAAATAACTGACAAAAATTGTACTTGGTTAAGTACGATATTGTCAAAGTATGAATTGTATTAATAAAGATTCCATAAATTTCTAAGATAGCCAAAACATTTAAAAATTAACGCAGAAATTTCTTTACAACAGTTAATAAAATATAAAAAAAAAAAAAAAAACCTTCCCGTTTTAGGTATAAAATAAAAACCAATAAATTATATATTTTTTAAAAAAAATCTAGTAGTAATGATCAAGATTTGTCTAAAAGTTACAGTTTCGTCAATGGACCAGTGAAAAAAATATAAGTAACTGAAAATCAGCCTTGAACACATGCAACTCTATTAAACATTTTCTGTTCAACATTACTTTTTAGAGGGAAAAAACACTATAATTTAAAAGAATATATTTTTTAATTGAATGAATAAAATTAAAAAAAAAAAAAAACTAAATTGAGTTTAATTAGTGAATATAAATTATTTATGAATTCACTCATTTAAATTTTATTCCAACACAAATATTGTCTTCACTACAAGGATTGTAAGATAAATCGAATTATTTGCATTTTTATTTATATTTTCAGCAAACAGAAGCACATTTTCTGAATTTGATTTCCATTTGCGCTATTTTATATATTTAAATATATTATTATGCGAAAATGAAAACTGGATGAACTAAATTATTAGAAGAAATCATAATGCCTTTTTTGTTATTCTAAAATATAAGTGTAGCAGACTTATCACTATTGACGAAAGAAACCCCAAACATATTTTTATTAACTTTCTCTTTGTCGAGAGATAAATAAAAATATCCTGTATTGTGACTAACTTTATTGAGTTGTTTTATTTAGAAGAAAACTCTATAATCAGTTATAAGTACTTTAAGAGATTCAGCTTCCCTTTTTGTGAAATAAAAACATAATTTTAAAGAGCAAATTATTTTTTTTGGAAAAATAATATTTCAAAATTTATTCGTCTTATAATTTTATAACGTAAGTTCTATTGCATTTTCCTTTTCAACTTAAACTTTAAGGACTTTTAATAAGATGTTGATTGAATTGAAATTCTCCCAATACATGAACCATGACTTATGTAGATTAGATTAAAATTATTGAAGTATCAGGAACAGAATTCAGGAGGTACATATATAAGCAATGATGCGTTTAATATGAGATTTGGTAATTTTAGTTAGTGGTAAAGATTGAGAGCTGAAATTACCACTGCGAGACATTTGTATTATTCCTGGGTTGAGTAAGGAGCTTCATGAGTGAGCATGGAGAGAATCAGTAAAGGGTCAAGGATCCGAACCCTCATTTATTAATCTTCTGAGGACTCGAAGCTGATTGGTATGATGAGATAAAAACTTGGTTGTATTAAATGTTTGATAAGACGCGTATAGGGACTGGTTCCACAGGTTGAATGGTTTAGGAATACTCGTAGATCTGATAATAAAATAATTTTGTTATCATCACTGTATGATTTTCTATTCATTGAAATATTCATTAATGACTGATTTAAATATTGATTAATAATAGTAGCAGATGGAAATATTAATGGGAGGTTATAATTTAATATGAATTGAAATAAATGTTTCGAAACATTTACTTTGACATTCTTTTAAATAAAATAATTAAGATATAGCAGTAATTCAGTAATTTTATATTAGAAAATTAAATAATCGAAGTGTTTTATCTTGATATATTCCTGATTTAAAACTATATTTATATTTCCCTTTATATTAATTTGAAAAGGGTGTTGGAAATCAAATATATTTTAGAACTAAATATTAGCAAAGAAAATCAGAATATTAATATTGGCAATATCCTTTTAATTTTTACAGTCAGGGAAATTTTCAGATAAAACATTTTAACTAAATCGTGGAACTCGGAAAATCAACGTTCTACCCCTTTATATAATAATAATAATTAATTAATTAATTTCATCCGGCTGATCTTATAAACTTTACATTCATTAAAATAAGTCTCAAATACAAATAGTAATGACATTTTTCCGGACCAAAACATTTATAACTAAATTGTGAACTTGACAGAATCCATCCATTCACTGATATTTAGAGGTAGAAATCAAATGAAATTAAATATAATTGTATAGATTATATATATATATATATAATCTATACAATTATATTTAATTTACTTTTCTAACTTCCATTTTAAGTACAATTGTAAGGAATTCATACTTATTTTTCTGATACCATTCTATTCTATTTAATCTTTTAAATTATGCGATTACCCGATTTCAAAAATGCTTAGTTCGGCCTTTCCAGAGATCCGAACTAATAGGGATATTTCCTACAAGACAATTGGTCTCCATATAAAATACCTACATATCTCTACATCTATTACCATGTCATCTGAATAACATTGACTTTAACTTCCCAAACAGGGAAATGTTTCAGTCGTTTTGTCTTTAATTGATTGTCCAAGTGGACGGGAATCCACAGCTGTTCCGATGCATCTCCTCTCGTGTAACATTACTAAATATATATTCAATTATTTAAAATTTCTTTACTGTACCACGAGTGAAGTAAATCATGTTAAATTGCATAATTCACATGTCGAGGCTCTTGAATTAAACAACGTCATGGAAGCCATATTAGGTCAGTTGAAGAGAAATATGCTTGAAACCCTCATGACAACTATTTCGAAATAAGCATTACCGGTACACGAGAGAAAACAAGTTTTGAACCAATAAACAAAAGTTCCTTTTAAATAATAATAATGTATTGGGTTTGGATTAGAAACACGTTACTTTAATCAGAACAGTTCTCAGAAGCAGATTGTAACGGAAATATTACAATGAATTATTGCATCTTAGTAACATCAGACAGGGGATTGACCATGAAATTATTGACAAGCATTCTCATATAACAGTAGATTTATGGACTAAGGTGATATCATGACATGCAGTAGCCAGTAGAATTTCTTATTTATGAGGAAGTCAATGTTGTATTGAGTAGCGGAACGGATATTGACTTTATAACAAATGGGGACCGTTGAAAAAGAAAAATCAATGTCGAGCATCGCTGATTTCCATAAATTTTGATTAATTTATTTCCCCCTGACCTACATATTTCTGTTATAAGAAGTGAGGTTAATAATTAATATTTTGGTAGGATATTCATCAAATAATTAATTTTTAATTACTTTTAATACTTGATTTGTTAAGACTTATTCTACCTTATTTGATTTTCCATTACTATTTGAAATTGTTATTTCGCTTAATTTACATATGCAGTGATTCATTCATATATGAATGAAAGTTGAAAGAAATTTATTTAATAAAGCAATTTAAATTTCTAAATAGAAAAATACACGTATGTTAAATACAAAGAAAATTGTTACTAAAAGCATGGATTAGTGAACAATTTAGAAAGGTTAATATTGAATTTTTCTGCACTTAATATCAGTTTCTAAGTCATTAATGCAGTGAATATAATTTTAAATAAAAACATGAAGCTATTAATAAATAAATTACACACTTGTTAGTTAACAAAATAAAATCAAGTTCTAAATTTTAGGATCTTAAATTCTGACTTAGCAAGCATTAAATTAATGTGAATATTTAATTTTAAAAGCCTGTAATATTTTTTGTGGCTCTAAGAAATGGACAAACAAAATGAAAGCGAATGTTGATATATTTTAACTATTAAAAAGACATTTATCAATGAAATAATTTCATATATAAAATTGAGGCTACTCAATAATATATCCTATCGGGTCGTAATATTATCCAAAATGTTTCAAGTTAATTATTATAACTTATCCGAAAGAAAAACTAGCTAGCACTTTACTATTTTTTAAATATTCCTCCAAATTATTGTTGTTCAGTAAAATAAACTGATTCCACGGGGAGAAAAAACATTCTTATAACTAAAAATTAATTCTTATTTGAATGCTATTAAAATAGTTAATAACTAATCTCCAAGTGAAAATTCTTACATATGTATGTATGAATTTTATGTATGCATATTTATTACTGGTGTATGAATATTTATATATATTTAACAATTTATTGTTAAATAACTGCATGGATATTATCCAGGAAATTTACGTAACATGTCAACTCAAATAAAATACGTTATACAATTGAGAAATTATATAAAATATTAAATTCTAATATATCCGAAACGTAATTTCTGAGTTACTCTGTACCGATGTGAGTAATTGTATCTATAATTTTACGAGATATTATGAAAAACATTGAAAACTTTTCAAATTTACAAAATCATTATTTAGTGGAATTATTAACAAGGTTAACTAGGAATTTAGTCAAAAGCAGAGTTGATGGTGAGTTATTTATCACTTAATTAATCCTAGTAGCATCCATTAATAATGTGGAACTATACTTTAACGACTTAGGTCTTATGCATTTAGCACTTAGAAAGATTAATTAATTTGTCGATTAAGACTTTAATACCAGCTTTCTAACTAATAATCTTGGAATTAATTATGCTTCAAAGTTTGCTTTAAAGAGTTAGGTCTATCGATTTTTAAGGGAAATTGAAATTCTTTTAAGTCATGACGACAATATAATCTTGCGGTAAAAATAACAGAAAGAACTAAGCGCTTTTTCATAGGAAATCGATTTAGATAAGGAAATATTTATTCAGAAGATTAGCAAATACACGTCACAGATTTTTAAAAGCACTGCTGTATATAATAATAAATGATGCATTTATTTCAGGATTAAAGATAAAAAATGTGGAAATTAAATAAGCATAAAATAGTTTTAATCCTTAATTTCATTCGAAGGTAATTGGTTATTTGATGTGATGACTAGACATTAATTTTTCGTTAATCATGTACGGAAAATTCTAAGTAACATTTCACATTTTTATTAATCATTTTAATGAACTTAATCTTACTGTGAAAGATAATACGTACTGTTTTATTAAATAAATTTCTCAGCTCAACTTTATCATGTTTGATGTTCTCATATTGCATTGGAATTTCGATTTATTAAGCTAGTGAGAATATCTGATCGTATGAAAGTAAGAAATGTAGAGAATGATGAGGAAAAAATAATGAAAGAGAAATAGCGATTTCTCCTTCTTAAACCTTTTGTTTTAATTGATAAGTTCGAGAAAGGACTAAATACGAGAATGACATTGATATGAGTAGTAAAGTAAGGAATTGTCAATATGAGGATAAGTACAGATGGATAAAAGGTAAGAAAATAAGGATAAGTTTAAGACTTATAAAAGATTTCTCATCAAAAGTTAGAAAACGATATTTAGCTCAAGGTGAGAGTAATAATTGAGCATTTTATAACGCGCATGCTTATTATCAAACCTTTTATTTCCATTCATAATAAATTTCCGTCATAAGTACCAAATTCAATGCGTTCATAACAAAAAATTCATTCTTAATTAAAAACATACTTTGATATTATTAAAATATTTTTAAAAATAACAGTATTAATTTATAAAAAAAGAAGGGAGAAACATTCCAAATAAGAATTACGAGTACTTGTTATAATCATATTCCACATTCAAATTCTTTTCTTCTATTGCCTTACCTCTTACTCTGTGCTTACGTTTCCGTGTTTGGGCTTTTATTTTCAACTTAAAAATAATTAAATTTTGACAAGCAAAAATGAGTAGTCTAAGCTCCGAAACATTCGAATTCAGTATCCTGATGTAAAAGAAGAGACATTCCAATTTTAGGGCAAAATTTCCATTCAAATTAAATTTCAAAAGCTCACTTTTATTCTTATCAGTGCCTCGCATATGGGTTTGGGCATGATAGCATATTTAAGTGGTGGCCATAGCCCTATTCTCGTAGACGAATTGCGCGACTCTCAAAGGTGCGACCATTTTGCATGAATCAATAACATTATGGGACAATGAAAAGATATCACTGGAATTCTTCAACAAGGTCATCCATCAATTGAGTTCTTCTACCCGGATGGAGCTGGCATATTCCACAAAGACAAAACTGAGTTTTACCGAGCATGAATTATTCAAAATTGGTTCCCGGAACATGACGACTCATTTTCCTACTTGAATTGACCACCCCAAGCCCGAATCTTAACCCAATCTAAAAACTTTGCTATATATTGAAAGAGTAGTTACGGGGATGGGTAGTCTCTTCTGTGGTCAGTTCAGTGTCTAGGTGAGAAAATATTGCAAATCTGGGCGACTATGAGAGCTGAAGCCATGTAGAATCTTATTCAAACTATAAAACTTATTTATATATATATAATCACTATTACATTTGATGATCTTTATGTGGTGGAATATCTTATAGGGAACTTTTGAGGATTTCTGGTAAAAGTTATAGTTCAACTTAATCTTCCTTAAATGTATTAATACAATATGAATAATATATTGTAAATATATCATTGCTTTCTCACTGATATGTCGTAAAAGGATGTTTAACGCTTCTGGGTGGCGTTTACATTATTAAGAGCACACGTGATTTTTCTTGCTTACCACATAGGCTTATCTTTCATTCTGTTTCAAAGAAATTTCGAATCTTTCTTTCTCGATGCTAAAAATGCTAATTTTTATTTTCAAATTCTTTATCAACTGTTAATCGTTTACATAAATGAATATTTTGAAGATTAATGTACTAAGTTTTAAGAAAGTTGAATGTAGGTGAAGTCATGCTTGGAAATTACATAATTAATTGGCTTATTTTTAATTAATTTAAATGCTCATTTTCGAATTATTTATTTTGAAATATTTTATACCAGTGATCGTTAATAGCTCTGAATTGAATTGATTATTAGGATTTTTATTTTTTTTCTATTTAAAAATTGATTTGAAATATTTTAATTGCTTATGCAATAAGGTGATTTTAATTTAAGTGGTGGCAAATGTGCTAACATTTTTTCATAATTATATACTTTTAGATTGCATTTTAATATGGTATATTACATTTATAAAAAAAAATATATTAAAAGACTTTCGTATTCATTATTTTTGATATACTACCGTACAATGTTTCATTTCATTACATAAAACATTATCAAGCATTTAAGAAAAATGTTTTGCGAATTCCTTTTTTATTTCTAGACGTAAAAGTCACTTAGTAACATTTTTATACATATTTTAAATTGATTCCATTAAAATGCATTAACAATTTTTGAGGTGTATATATTGTTGTCAAACTTTGTTTAACATAGATTACTTTTTAACTCGGTATTATTATACTATACGTATTAAGTTTTTTTGTTGAGTTGCTTTGTATTCAAAACATATTTTCTGCTAAGATCGAAGCACGTGTATCAAAATATATTTATGAATATTTTTAAATTATAACTAGTACTGATTATACATTTATTTCAAGATATTCAATGAATCCATGATATTTTATACTTTCTAAAATGAATATTTATAATAAATGTTTAATAATAAATTTTAATGTAATAAAACATTAGGGAAGATGGGAAAAAATAAATTTTATTTTTCAAAAGTTTTAAGTTCGTATTTTTATAAATAATAAGTTTATTATGTTTTTAAATTCATTTATTTCTATTTAAATGAATTTAAATGTGGATAATGTTCGATTAAATTCAAGTATATGGTCAGAAAATAAATGAAAAACACTCAAAATAAGAGGTCAGAAATCACATTTTTTGATGTTATCTAGAGGAACATCTTTATCGCATGCGCTTCTCCATAATATCATTCTTCTATCTAAGTGCATTGTGAGACAAGAGAGAATATAATAAGACTTTTAAAATCTCTTTCAAAACAAGTGCTTTGCGATAGCAAAATGTATTCAGTAATAACTCTGAGAAAGAATATTGTTTAAAGAGAGAAAGGAAAACCTTTTCTTACATAAATTTTCACTGGAACTGTATTGGTCATTTTTATATTCTCCATTTTTTTAGATTTTCGATCAAAAATGCATTTCTTGTTCCATTTTTTTCAATTTAAAATGTTTGTTTTCCTGTTATTATAATTAAAATATGAAAATGATTAAATTTGGATTAGAATTAATCACTGATATAAATATATTTGTAAGCGTCATCAAAGAAAAGGGGAATAAGTGTTTTTTGTAAAAAGTATATGTTTGAAAACATGGTTTTTACGTAGAGAACATTGATCAATATTATTTTAGGAGTTTCTTTGATAAACGATGTTGAAAATTTTATAATTTTTATTTTTGAAAAATGATATTCTTAATTTTGTAATTCTTAAATCATCCCCCTTTTCAATAATAAATGAAAATAACTATTTCAAAACAAACTTAAAAATAAATAATATTTTATTATCAACCAATATAGGAGTCATTCATTTGTTCAAAAAAATCTGCAGTGTGCTTCGCAATATTTTTTTCATATAGGAAATTCTATTTAAGAATTGAATTCATAAAAGTTTGATCAACATTTTAATTATTGAAGTATTTTGTTGTTTGAGATAATTTTAAAAAATAACTCACAACTGAAGTTTCCTACATTTATAGAACAATTTTGTTGATTTTAAGTAATATAACATGATATTAAAATAGCTAAGATATTTAAAAATATAGTAAAGTTTCAGTAGGAAGTAATTAACATTTTACATACTCTCACCCCACCCCACACACGCACACACACCACACACACACACACACACACACACACACACATATAAGATAAAACAACAAAATAAGCAGAGACAATTGTTAATAAACAAAAAAATATAAAACAACAGAAATAAACATATATTCACATAGAAAAATGAATAAATAAATAACCCATCAAAACAGTACTACGCAATCGAACTAAAGACTGAAATTTAGGGTTAAAAAAATTCTATGGCACCAAACCTTTCTTAGTGTATACTGTAAGTCAAAAATTTTATTACTCCATAAAGTAAATTAAAAGAGACTGCAAAAAGAAAGCAAGAAAAGGGAAGGCAAAATCCGTCAAACTACAAATATTTATCACAAAGTCTTCCAGTTACAAAATTTAGGTCAGAAATTTAAAATAAAAGGTCCTCACTTGGAAAAGGTAGAAGTCTCTTTAAACTTGATGTAAAATTCCAATTTTAATCGATAAAAATATATGTCATGTATTATGGAAAGTCATAAAGGTTTTAAATGCCACCGTTCAAGAATCTCTTTAAGTCAAAATCTGCAAAAATTTGTATAGTAGCCAATATGATGTGAATATCAATAATGATTACATTGGCTATATAGTATGAAAAGATTTCATTTTGAGAGCATTTGAACGTAATTTAATTACAAAAGAAAATTCAAATCAAAAGGAAAGATCCAAGAAAGTCTCTTACAAAACACTCTAACATTCAAATTTAGTAGTTCAAAAACTAAAAATAAGTATTTTCTAGTACAGCAAATAAAATTAGTATCTGTAAATGAAAAAATGTATGCTTATCTATGCCCATGTTCCTGAATATCTTCACAGCTAGACCACTGTTCAGATATATTTTTAATCCTATTGTTATGTAGTGGATTTATTTTTTTTAAAAAAAAGATAACAAAGCTCAAAAATTAAAACTGCACAGTAATCTATGAAGCTTATATACAGTTCGTAAGTTTTAAGACTCCTGAATCCAAGAGACTCCAGTAAAAATTTCCATCTTTACGAGATGTAAATATCAAAAATTATTAATTTTTTATTTAATTAAGACTTTATTTGGAAAATTGTCAAAATGTAAAAATTAGATGTCAAATTTAAAATACAAAAATCAGATCAGAAAATCCTCCGAAATTTCTCCTAAAGACTCTTCAAAGGAAATATTAAAAACCCTATCAACCAAGCAATTTCCAATTCTTAATATTAAGGAATCTATGGTAATCATGAGTAGTTAACGAATTATTGCGATGCAAAGAAGTTTAAAGCAATATTTCTATATATGGAAATGGGATTAATGCTGTTCCAATATGACATTTTTATTATTTTTTTAAATTGGATTTTTTATTGTGAATATTACTAGATAAGGTACAATTAATTATCAGTGATTCCAAATCAGTTATTCAACTTTACACGTATCTAAATATATTTGTAATAAAATCAAGTAGTCCTGGTAAAAATC
This sequence comes from Nephila pilipes, assembly GCA_019974015.1. Lineage (NCBI taxonomy): Eukaryota > Metazoa > Arthropoda > Arachnida > Araneae > Nephilidae > Nephila > Nephila pilipes. Next base: position 78,444 of record BMAW01090536.1, on the reverse strand, counting down.
AATGATCGGCTTATTATGTTCACATTTAGTAAAAATTATTAAGTCATCTATAAATCTCTATAAAACGAAAAATATTTTTGTCTATGTGGTTCGATTCATAAATATGTAGGTAAGCTAGACTGTTGCTAGTTAGTCAAATGTTTTGATAGTTGCTAGTTGAAGCAATATTTTTGTTTGTTTGAATATTTTTATTGAAAATAATATAATTTTCTTGCAAGAATAAGAGATTCCTAAATATGTTAAGTTTTGTTGTACTGTCTAAAGTAAAATAAATGCAAAAGATTCAAAACACCCTAATCATATCTTCTATATTTATTGAGTTAAAAAAAATCTGAATATATATATATATATATATATATGGAATTAATAACTTCTCTACTATTTTTAATTCCAATTTTCAAAGCGTTTTCCGAATTTCCAAAGTGTTTTGCAACTTAATAACATATGTAATAAACTATTTGTTACGCTTCTGAGTTTAATAGGATTCTTATGAAATTTTAGAGTTAAGGATACTTGAGGAAATTTATTGTTAATAAACTAAATTTCGAGTTAGACAGATATGCAATCAAGGTAAAGTAGTGATCTGTTGAAATGATTCTGCTTTATAAGCAAATATTTTAAAACGTGTGTGTCTGAAGAACCTTTAAAATTGTAATAATATTACAATGAAGCTGTATAGTAACAACATAAATATATATACATGCTTTAAATCAACAATAAACGCATTAACCGATGTTAATTTAAAGCATACAACTTTCCTCCATTTTTAAGGATAAAATACATCAAGAGAAAGACGTATAAAATTATGCGTACATTAAAAGGTTATTAATAACTCTCTGTTTCTAATGAAGCATAAATTAAAAGGTTTTAATTTTCTTCCATTTTCTGAAGATACGCGATCAATGAGGAAAATGTGGAAAATTGAAGCGTTCCTTTGAGGAAACTCTGAGAGGTACCGTAAATTTATCTAGTTTCTCCCAAATCCTAACTTTTAAAAGATCCGCACATATTGATTACCTCGCAAGATATTTATATGTATTCAAGAGTAATTAAATTTCTAAGATTGAGTTTTCTGTTAAGTTCGCATATTTGAATTGATTTTAGATTTAAATTAATTTTATTTCTCTTGATTTGTTGTCATAGTTATCTGCAGTGGTGTAATCGATCGAGTTGTTTGCTGTTTCAGTTTTAGCATGGAGAATATTGAAGCATCATGTTATGTCTTTTTGAAAATAACTAGCGCAACCTTACTGATTTTTATACTCCGTTAAATAGCATTAATATCACTTATAGAATCTATCCTGAGCCTTTTTATATAATATATTTAAGACATTACAATAAGTATAAATGATTGATACAGTTTAAATAACGCTCTGTAAGAAATAGTTTCTGTAAGAAATTTTCTGATTTTGGTGAAGGAATATAAAAAGTAAAGAAAAAAAAAATTTTAATTTATATATGAGTACAATGAGATTAAGATAACACTTTTATAAGCAAACTTTATGTGTCTTTTCTATGATTTTTCGCTGTTTCGGTAGCTGAGTTTCTTAGTGAAAGTATAAACTGGCAATAATTTCAATGAATGGTTCGCGAGTAACTCGAAAGCGAATATTCAATTTTACCTAGAATTAGGCTTCAATTTCTGACATTTTTTGTTAAATGAGGTAATAACTGAGACGTGGTACTTCTTATTTGAATTATTGAAGATAAATATGAGTTATATATTGTGAATTTTGTAGTGTAATATTAGTACAAGGAACAAAACAGAGAACAACACATTTGAAGTATATTATAATTATCTTAGAACATACTCTAATATAATATTTCCTAAGAATTCAAGGCAATAACTTTTCTTGTGTTTTTAACACGCAATAAAAATTTATTTCACGTAGAACCTGGGAACAGTTATTAAGTTTAGTATTATTCTCATATATATATATACATCAGGGGGACCGGAAAATAATATAGTTTATCTACATTAAATTCAAACAGATGAATTTTAACCAATTTTTTTAATTTTAATCTATGATATAATCACTCTCGTTATCAACGACCTTTTGTAATGTAGTGTGCAAATATTTAATGCCGGATCAATTCAAATTAATTGTTTTTTATGCAAAATATCTTGAGATGGTATTTAGGACACCATCTGAATCTTAAAATTTTTTGCCACTTGGCAAATAATATAATAATAGGAAGAAATGGAAAACCGATGGCGCAATATCGGGGGAATATGGTAGATGAGAGGCAATACCTCCCATCCCAATTCATTAATTTTTTTTCTGCATTCGTCTTGTGCAGTGCGGTATTGCATGATCGTGTTGCAGAATAACACCTTTTCTGTTGACAATCGCTGGGCTCTTTTTAATTAAAGATTGATTTACTCGATCCAGTTGTTCACTGTAAAAATTTGCATTCCCAGTTTGTCCGGGTCTCAGCACTTCCAGATGAACAACCCGTGCGAATACTCCACCAAACACAGAAAAGTATCTTCAATGTTCTTCTTGGCGATTTATTTCGAGAGAGCCACTGCCTTTTTTCTTTTTGGATTATCATAGAGGATCCAATTTTCATTTCCATTGATCAAGTGATCGAAAAACACACCTGTATCGTGCCACTGAAAAAATAAGTTGCATGGGGTTGATCAGTTAGCTTTGTTTACTTTGGACAGATTATGCGAGACTCTGCTCAATTTATTTCAATCTGTTTTGTTTATATAAATTACTATTTTGCTATTTTTAAATCTTAAGAGTTCGAGATATTTCAAGATTTTTATATTTAATAAGAGTTCGATAATATATTTTATAAGAGTTCGAGATATTTGAAAATAATGAAATTGATTTTTCTTTTGCATTTTTTATAAGCACTTTCTTAGATTAAATTTCCCTCTTGCTCCTTTCTCCCAAATCAAGTATTAATTTAGTAAAAAGAATCATAATTACGCAAATTTAAATAGTTAGATCATTTTTTTCCACAATGCAATATTTTTAACCTAATTTTATTTGTTTATCTCCATATAAATAGATTGGTTCGTTTGTCTTTGTATTAACGTCACTCTAGAAGCAACACGAAAGCTATTGGCGACGGACCTCATAATTTTGAACTTCAGTCAAGTGACGAGGACGGCACCTAAGTTGGCACTTCCTTTCCTAACTTTCACACTTCACCAACGCGAGGACTTTGCTCCTCAACAGATTTAACCTGAATCAGCTCCGACTAATACATAGCGGTTCTGTAATGGTATCAAGATTTGGACTTATGACTCGACTTAAACCTCCAGTCACGAGTCCGTGACCATGACCACTACGCTAATGCGGCATAACCTAGTGGCCATGTAACATAGCCTTGTGGTAGTAGGCCTGTGGACTTATAAATAGAAAGATCCAAATATTGATTAATATTTTGATGAAAAACTTCATGTCTAATTATAACGGAATAAACCAACATTCGTGCTTACGCTTATATATATAACGTAAAATAACAATAGTATAGAATCCAAATTTGATCATTTCCTTAAATTCACCAGATTTCTATAATCTCAACATAACCATTTTATATTAAATTGAAAATCGACTGCTCTAAATTGATTCCTTAATACGATATATGTTGACCTCTGGAATATGACACACATTACTTATTTTCCGTTGAATTTATTTTGGTGATTGAACTAATTACCAAGAAAAAACAAGGGGAATGGGTTGCCTGGTCGTCGTATTTAATTTTCCTTTATTAGCTCTGTATTTGTACTTAACAAGTGTAACAAGTTATTACTTAGCACAAATTGAAACGTTTGCCTACTCGAAAAGGTGGCCTGAAATGTAGGCTTTTATTACAATTACGAAAACCATGTATGGTTAAAAACCTTTAAATTTTTATCCTAAACTGTACCGAGTAATTAAAATTGATTAGACAGATATATATCAGATGAATTAATGTAACCAGCGTATGAGTAAGTGAATAAACAATGTGAGTTTCTGTCAGCATATTTATATAATTTGAATGAATATGATGGAATTCTTTCGCAATTTTGTTGAAAGAATAATTAAACTGTAAGAAACCGTATATATTTTAACCCTGTGTTATTCGTTACACGTGGTTTTACTATGCTTAAAATATGTATCATTTCGTAAAAAATCTACTTGTTATACTAGAGAATACAGTATATACAGTGGTGGCCCAAATTGTGGACACTTTTGGAAATTTTTATGTTTTTTTAACTTTGTATGTTTAAAGAAAATCTTACGTTGCACAAAATACAAAATCGTATACATCATTTTAAAGAGAATTCAATGCTGAACTCAATTCAGAAAACAAAATTCAAATATTTGTAATGGGAAAAAAAGTTAATCTACAATAATTATTGATATACATTAGATACTGATGATTGCAGTGTGTTATCAGTATTTAGTATGGTATCCTTGATTTTTTTTATTACAATTTCACATGGATATTTCATTGAGCTGACGATAGTTTTAAGCTCGTTCTTCGTCATCACATGATGACAGGAAATGATTGTAGCCTTCATTAGATCCATTTTAACTTATTGGCGTCTCATTCGGACAAGAGCTTTCATACGATGCCTCAAGTTATAGATAAAATTGAGGTCATTACTGTTTCTTGGCCAGGACAATAACTCAATGGTCTTTGTACAAAACCACTCTTTAGATAATTTTGCTGTGGAGAAGGGATCAGATTCCTGTTGAAAAATAAATGAAGCATTGTTGGGAAAGAGATCCCTGATGGAAGGTAGTAGTTTTGATTCAGAATAGAGTTTGCAGAATAGAGTCAATGTATTTTCTGGCATTCAGTGTCCCATTCATGACATGAAGGTGACATATACTATCTGCTGACATGCATGACCAAATCGTAACACTAAATGGGTTCTTCAAAGTTGCCTGACTGCAATCAGAATGTATCTCTTCTCCTATTCTATATCTTACATATTTTCGCCCATCACTACCGAAAAACGATATCTTAGATTAATCGCTCCATAAAACTTGTGACCATTGATCATCTGTCCAATGAATGTGCTCTTATACACACTGAAGTCTTTTCTGCGCAATTAAAAATTGAGATATGGTTTTTATCAAGGAAGTCTACCTCTATGTCCAACATGTGTTAATCTTTTTCTTATTGTTCTTGAACTTACAGAAACACCAGAAACATTTAGATCACTTCTGATGGCCTTTGATGACATTCTTCTATCTTGGAGATATAGTATTTTTATTCTTCTGTCATCAACAGATGTGGTGCAACGTTTTTGGCCTTTTACTGCACTGTTTTTTATGGAATTTGTCTCCTGGTATCGTAAGCAAAATTTTCGAACTCCTGATGTGGTCACTAAACCACCCACCTGCCTTGAAATTTCAGCATTGTAAAGTCCATTTTCTCCCTTAACACAATAATCTTACATCCCTTTGTAGGTTTCCAATCTACTCTATTATTTGATGACATTGCGTCTTGACAATATATTAATTTTTTTTTACAATTCCTATTTGTAATTTGATTACAAAAGAACCAGTCTTCCTTCTGCAGAACAAAGTACGGTAATGACTTGTTCCAACTGAAAACATGATGGCAGCAGAAACTGAAAATTGTTTGGTTCCCAGAACAAGAACAGTGATTGGCCACGAAAGTTAGACGTTACAAACCACTGCAAAATTGCGTTTGTTTCTTAGATTAAAGTACATACAGCTTTTTTATATTAAAAGTATATGAATGATATTTTTTGTATTGTATTCATTATAAACGTCTCTTTAAAATGATGTATACGGTTTTGCATTTTGTGAAACGTAACATTTTTTACAAGCATACAAAATTAAAAAAAACATAAAAATTTCCAAAAGTGTCCATAAATTTTGCCACCATTGCATATATGAATCAATTTGAAGTCTCAGCTGCATATGTTAACAAATTATGTATATCCATCAATTCCTTCCAGTCTTTCAGATTGAGAATTTACATAAATGTAATATGTTACCTTTCTCAGACAATGAAAATCAGATAGAAACTGTGTCTATCTTAGTTAAACATCAACACTAGATACTCAAATCAAATTAAGGGATGCATGTATCTTAAAGGTATTGTTTCGAATAACTCGCATTTAGCTGTAGGCGCCCCAAGACTACATTTTACTGGTTGAAATACAGACCACATTTTATACGTTACCAAAGTCTTACCAGCAGCCATATTACAGGAAACATTGTAATTTGAGACTCATCTGCTGCGATTTAATATCTATTCGATAAATGTTATAGAGTAAAATTTTATGATTAATATCATGTTCAAATAAATTCCGCAAAAAATTAAATGAATTAATATTTATAATAAACTAAATTTTTGTAAGCTAAATTCTAAGAAGCAGGAATTATTCTAAAAATATGAGAATTTCAAAACATTTAATGATTATTAAAGTAACTGCGGATGTAAAATGGAATAATTTACAATTTGCTAGGACTTATGCAATTGAAAGCCATTCTTAACATAATATGAAACAAAAAGACCTCATTCTCTAAACACGCTTTCAGATAATAGAAATTTACAATGATGATGTAAGTTATAGAAAGATTACGACACATTTATCCACTTATCGAATCCTGTTTTCAAAAATTTAGAAACATTAAATATTTTGTTTTTAGAAACAAACATAATTGTTTGCTTTAACATTTTTCTATAGAGAATTCAATATTAAATACAACAAAAAATATTTATTGAAACAGAAATTAATTATAAAAATGTACCTTTTTTATGTGATAGTAAAAGCAGAATGTTATATTAATCTTAGAATACTTTTCTCTATGAAAAATTATACTGCAATGAGGATATTTTCCTATATCAATAAATAAAGTTAGCATCAAACTTCTTTCTTTAGTAAGATAAAAAACAAGATTTCGTATTATTGTAAATATCCAACTTAAAGAAAAAAAGAGGAGTTTAAATACGTTTATTTAAATGTAATTTTAAATGTCAACGTGAACTTTTATGCCAGAACAATGAAAGTAAATTATACATTTAAGAAAACATCATTAAATACCTATTAATTTAAGAACACTTTTAATGCCTTCAGCAATAATACTTATGATACTAAAGGTAAGACATTTAGCTAAAAAAAAGAAAGCAAACATTCAGCGGTACTTAAGTTTTTTCCATCAAAGTGAATAAAAGAATATAATCTAAGAAATAAGAATCAAGTTAACATTTTACACCATCAATCTTAAAGTTGTTTCGACGGTATCAAATGAAAAAATTAAGTCTTCATATAAAACAATCTACCTTAAGAACTCGTTTAATTTTATACTAATTGAATTTAACTGACATTAAAATTTTGTTATTTTGATCCTGTTTTTTTTTTTTTTTTTTGAAAGTTAAATGGAATTTTTTTTGTAAGAGGATTAAAACTAAACAGTCTAAAAGAAAGATTCTTTGATAATACATATCTTACATTTTTTTTTCTTTTGAGAAAATTAAGAATTTGAAAGTTGTTTTAACAAGTTTAATTGAAGGATTGTTAATAAGGAATCTCCTGAAAATATATTGAATTTATTTTGTTCCTTTCGTTGAAACGTAGAAACTGTACACACACACACACGCACGCACGCACGCCTCGCACTTGCTGCACGCACGCACGCACACGCATATATATGTATGTACAAATGTTGATTACGTTGAACAACGTGATTTTTTTCCCGCATTGAATATTTTCATGTCGTCGAGTTTATCTTTTTATTCAAATCTAAATTCAATTTAATGCTTGCGAAGGTAATGCTAACGCTTTCCAGAATGGTTTTATATATATTGCCTATATTTGTAATAAAAACACACAAACACTTGTTATATAAATGCTGTAGATATTTATTATTTGACAACATTGTCTGTCGACTAATTGATAAAATGTAATAACCAAGCAACTTAAAAAAAACTTCAAATGTCGTTAAATTAGTGTTATTTCAGAATCTATTTTAATGAGGCAATTATTACGACTCACTTGTTTCTACTATTCTCTCATTAAAACTTCAATTCAATAGCATCACAACAATGCGATCACTGCAAAAACTTATTATGTTCCTCCAACCAATTAAATTCGTATTTACTTGAAGAAAAGATTACGGTTGTAATTCAAAAGTTGAAAAATAATGATTATTTTTTAATGGATCTTCGAACTTTGTTTTTATAAAGAACTGCAATTTGTGAATGAAACAGCTATATTCATTATTTGAAAAGATGTTTCGTATCGCTTTATCACAGTTTATTTTACTTTTTTCACTAGTATAGATAGAAAACTTATATCGTAATAATTGTTCAGAAAATTCTTGTTATTCATAAAATTAAGAATTTTTCAGACGAATAATATAGGTGTATATACATATAATTTTACAAGGAATCATCATTAATCTTTTAAGGAAAGAAAAAGTTATCTCTCGATAGCTAATTTGTATTAAGGCAATTTATTAAAAGGTGTTTATTTCATTGAAAAGAGTAGTTTTTCGAAGTAATAACAAACATTTTTAAAAATGTATATATGTAATTCTATGATTACCAGTTAGATTGTTGTTTTCAGTTATCATAATATTTATTTCAATTATCATAGTTTTAATGTTTTTTTTTTGCTTTTACGTATTTTGAAAAGAATTTGATGAGTCTTAGGCACATTGTAATTAATTAATAATTATTAATTAATGGGAAAACATAAATAAATAAGTAATTCCTATTTTTGTTTACTTCGAAATTCTTTTTCTTTGCTAATTATCCTAGACATATTTTTCACATAATCATAGAAATAATAAAATAATCCGGGTTTCAAAAAGATGATAACCGTAAATTAATACAATTACAAATATCTTGATGCAATAATATTAAATGACATTAAATTGATAAAAATACAATAATAAATGAAACATTAAAATACAGATTCAATTAAAATAAATAAAGTTTTGCAGATTCTTTTCTAAATAATTTTTATTTAAATCATCTATTTGAACATTTATAACAATTTCTTGTAGTTTTATCTGTTCAAGTACATGCACGCATACTATATTAGTATCAAACAAATTTTTTCCGAACTGTACTTTTTTTAATGTAATCCGAAAAAAGCACTATCTATTAGTAATATTAAGTATAGGAAGAGTTTTATAAGCTTTCGTAACTTTTTGTGGGATTTTTACGAAATAATTCTTATATTGGGATTACAATTGCCTATTATGTGTTTGTGTATGTATGTAATTGTATAAATCACAAAACTTGTTAATTTTGTATGGAATTTTTACAACCATTATACAAAGCCATAATTTCAAAACAACGCCAATGAATTCAATACGTCGCAGCTGTTTTGCTAAATTTTCTTCGTATGCTTTATTAAATTTCTGATAAATAATGCTTTACAAATACATTTAAGAACTCGTGTACTTATGGTTTGATTCTATTATTTGAGTGATAGATTTATTCATTAACTGAAAAATGACTTAATAATTTATTTCTATAACATTTCGGCAGAAACATCTATGTTACTGTTCTAAGAGTACAAAAGTTATTTCTAAATTCACTGCTATGTTTTTGTGACATAAATAAGTTCATGGAATTTTTAAGGTATTAAATGTGAGAAATTGCTTATAGACATTTCAATTTGCATAAAAAAGAATTTGAGCAGTTTATTTTCATATAACTTTTAACTGCAGTTCTGTTTAATTTAATTTGTATCGCAATGCATTTAAATCTTATCCTTTAGTTTTAAAACATTTCAAGTTGCTATCATTTACTGTTTTGCAATTTTTTTAAGTTCAAGAAATATCTGCTGACCAAATAAATTGCTTCTAAATTATTAAAAGGAAACACATTAGCGTCTTTTTCTCCCGCATAACGTTAACAAAAAATGACAACTTACTCAATACGCGTAATATAATTAGCATACTAAATAATCCTCATTCTGCATCTGGCATTTTATAATTTTTACCTTTTGAATTATGATTATTTGAAGAAAAAAACTGTTTAATGTTCAACGGTCGTTAAATATTAAAATAACACCATCGTTAACTAAAACTTTGTACGTGCCGAATGAATTTATAATCTCTGGGGTTTCCTATATTTATATATTTTAGCTGTTTATGTCTGTACCTTTTTGTTTTAACATTTTTCTGTCTGAATTTTATTTTCTTTCTGTTTTGTTCTTTAAAAAAATTCAATTTAATTTTAATTGAAGACAAAGCTTTTGCCTCCGTCTATTATGTCTTTCATCTAAATTAAATAAATGTATCCAATTTTTCTAGTCTGTGAAGATACACATTCGTTTTAGTTATTTTTAATAAGGTATCTTTGAAAGTTTTTGGTTTTTTTTAAAAAAAAAATTCCTTACTATAGTGACATTTAATACACAAAGTCTTATAAATGTTTTTCTTTCTTTTTCTTCTTCTTCTTCTTCTTTTTCCGATTTTTCCCTTTTATTTAAAGACACGAATTTATACATCGAAACTATTTAAGCTTTTGAGTTGTACGTACGCATGAAACTTCTAGAATACAGAAAATGAAGATAATTTTACAAATATACTGTCATATTTTTGTTTGATTTAAGATATAGGACGAAAAAGTTTATTTAAATCTACTAACAGTTATATTTGCTTTAGAAAATACATATTTTTAACAACACTACAAAATTAACCAGATATTGATAATTAATACAATATAGTTTCTTGTCAAAAATATAATGACCAAAAAAGCTTAAAATACAGTGGAGCAAAATATGGAAACACCTTATAAATGCATGTTTGAAAAGAAAAGATTAGTTAATAGAAATATGCTGGAGTGCTTCTTTACGTTTTTTGACCTAACGCCACCGATACACAACTAAATAAATGTAGCAGTTGATTGTTGTCGAATACTGCCCTTCTTGGTTGTCATTGCATTATGTCCAGGATTAACAGACTTCGAACGTGAGCCAAATTGTTGGAACTTTGGAGTGCTTCCGTAATAAGGTAGTCAGGGTGTTTAGTGTTTCAAGAGGAATTGCTGTATCGAAGATTTATTCCGCATGTTTGAAAGCGGAAAAATGCAAATCACAGCGCGGACGAAGTGTGTGTGGCACAGTGATCAATGAGCAGACGATCATTAAGGACAATTGTTGAAAAAATAGAAGACCACAGCTGCAAAAGATTGCTGCTGAAAGATGTTGTTACAGAACCCTGTGAGTACCAAAACAATTGAAGGAGAAACTTCTTAAGCAGAATTTCTGGCCGTGCTGCAATTGAGAAGCCACTCATCATTGATGCTAATGCCCGTAACGAAATTGGTGTTTATGTAAAAGCCTGGACTATATAAGGCAGTGGAAGCGTTTAATATGTGGTCTGACGAGTCTTCTTTCACGTGTTTCCCACTTCTGGTCGAGGTTTACGTCTGGAGAACGCCATCTCAAGCCTATAATACAGACTGCTTGTTGCCAAAATTGAAACATGGCGAGGTTCTGTTATGGTTTGGGCAGCCATATCATTGGTTCTCTGCTGGCCCCATGTGTGTCAGGGCACATGACTGCCAAGACTTATGTGAACATTTGGCAGATCAGAAGTTCATCCATGGTACAACTTTGTTCCCCGATGGTGATGGCGGTGTCTTTCAGACGGCAAAGCCCTGTTACACAGCATTGTGCTGTCAGGACTGGTTTTCTGAGTTTTGAGGAGGATTTGTTCCATCTCCTCTGGCTGCACCACAAATGCCAGACCTGGGAATATAATCGAACCTTTGTGGTCTGTTGGAAGAAGTGCGTTCTCGTTATCAACCTGTATCGTTATCTGAACTTGCCACCGTTTGCAGGAAGAATGGTATAATATTCCTTAGCTTTTTTTATACAGAAGACTGTATTTATCATTCGAAGAAGACTGCAAGCTGTTTGGATGTAACGGGTTTCTACACCATATTAACTACAAAAACATGTTTTTTTAAAAGGTGTTTCCTGTTTTGTCCAACCCCTGTAATTGTAAAACATTTATTCAAATCTTAATAAAAAAATGAAAATAATTTAATTATTTTATAAATGTATATTACAAAGACAGTTTGAAATATAGCATCAATACTTCAAGATTGAGAAAAGAAATTTCCACCAGAGCCTAAAAAAGAAATTTATTTAAAAGGAAATAAAAATTTGCTATTAATGAATTATTATTTTAAGAGAGTGTTTTGGTTTTCAATAAAACTTTACATACTTTGTAGAAACCTTTTACTGCATTTCTAACACCAAAACGACTTCTGTACTTTTTTCACTCTGAATTTCCTGTCAATAATGCGAAATTCCAATGAAAGAATTCGTATAACTGTGTTATCTGAGGTTTTTTTTTTTTTTCGTTTTAAGACTTATTTTCACAAATAATTTATTAAAATGTTGTTTAAATGTTTTAGAGTGGAGAAGCTGCAATTCTTTTTTTGTTCTATCCAAAGTTTTACTTCGTAAGAATTAAATTTTATAAAGTTATACATATTGTTAATATGAAATGTATTTATGTAATTAATATCACTAATGCATTAACCAGTTGGTTATGGTACTGAGCTTCGCGATCGGGGATGCATGATTGCTGATTCAGCTGAAGATTCATTTTATGGAATAATGAATACCCATGCTTGGTACATAGCACTTGGGTTCGAAGCCCTCACAAAGCGTGGCTTGGAAGTTAAGTAAGGAAGGTAAGTAAACTGATGTGTGTATTGTCCTTGGCATTAAAAAGTAGCTAAAAAAGGTTCCTTCGCCAAAAGACCGCTCAGAGCCTTACTACGATACATTACTTTAGAATTATGAATTCGAACGAAAATTTCAAAAGTTTTTTTAGAACATGATAATAGGTAATTTAAGTATCTAATTGTTTTAATATAGTGATATCTATTGAAAAATTATAAAAATTACTTTACTGTTGGATCATATATTCATCAACAGTAACGACATAAAAATCGACACATTATGAAAAACAGGGGGGGGGGAGAGTTTCAATTTCAGTTAAAATATCATTTCTGTGTACTTCATTTAGTGCGAACGTGGACAACTAAAAATTCTAGAACCGATAAGACCATTGGAATTGCCGGTAAGTTTGACAATAGGAAGACTACGAAAATAATCACTCATTTCTTCGAAAACAAACGATAAAAATATATCACAACTTTTTAAAGATTAGTAATTTGCTGAAGTAAATCTTTTCTCTCTTGTGAAATTTTAATCTCAAATATTTGTCTATTACTTAACATTTTTCCATAAGAACTTGTTATGAAAACATGAAATTGCTTATATGTTAATGTTCCCTTGGATGAGAGCTATTGACAACAAACCTCATAATTTTGAGTGTAGAGATGACATTTGAGCTAGCACCCCAATCTCCAAACTTCTACATCACGCAGCAGGAACGTTTTGAACTCGACAGATTTGACGTGACATAACATTAGCATCGTTGCAAGATGGATCTCTCATGGAGTCAAATTTCATGATTTCTCGACTGAAACAAGTTGGTCATAAGCTCATGATCATGTCCAATAGGTTACGCAGCCGCATATTAATTCTAAGCCATTTCTATATAGTGTATTACAAATTTTTGTAACGTAACGTGAAATATTTATTGATTATTTTATTAACATAGTGTATCAGAATATTTTGTATATTTTATTACAATTCATTGTAGAGGACATATGATCAAAATGCTAAAAATTTGTACTTTTCATTCACTTTTAATTTTATTTGGTATGAATAATACTTAAATATATATCAATTCCATAAGTAAAAATGCTTTGAAAAAATATCAGCAACATTTCGAGTTGTTTAATTTGGTTTCACATTTTTCGTATATATTAAAATTTCTTTTTAAGATTTAAAATTTTAATTATTTCTTATAAAATACTTTACTTTTATTTAAACATAAAGGGAAGAATTTTATACATGGATTTTTGAACTGAATCATCAAAAGAAAAAAGGAAGAAAATTAACTCTGCAGTATAAATGTTTTTTGAAAAAATATCCCCTAAGGCATTGTAATCGCGAGAACTTTTAAAAAAAACGTGAGTGAGCTTCTTTTCAATACAGTAAGAACATAATTTTTAGGAATTATGAGTGTTTTCTTTAATAGAAATTTGAATCTCAAGGAGCATTGTGAATACCAAAATTTTATTTAGAAAAAAAATGTATGTAAAATGAAAATGGAGAGACACTGTAGAGTATTTTGTTTTTTAGCATAAAAACTGTAATAAGTAACAGACAAATGTCTCTATTTGTTATTTTTACTCCAAATGCAAATTATAAATGATAAATGCTTATATTTTTTCAATTTAAAATATTATTTTCCTTAATTTGTCTATTTTTGTGTTCCGTCTCCTTTTAACAGATAATTTTCGTGAAGATTTTCACGAGATTTTAATTCTGGATTTTTTAAATAATTTTAAACAACATCAAATGTCTAATATCTTAAAATTGTTAGACCTAAATAATTAAAAAAAATTATTTTTATTCTTACATATAATGCTAGATTTCAAATAGCAATTATAATTTTTGAATCAATTAAAAAACATTTATATATTACCCCCACCCGTCTTACCTCCACTCCATAATTGATAATAATTAACTGTAGGTAATATTTCACTTTTTAGCTTGTAATGTTACTTAATCTAGAGCTGTACTAACCTAAATGCGATTTTTATTATTTTATTTTAATTTTTTTAAATATAATTTTGATGAGAATTAGACATTATTACATTGTATTGAAACCATACACATATTTAAATTTGAAAACACATCAAGTGTAACTCTTAGTATATTTGTTGTTTCAGCTGATTCATAATTATGTATCTTTCTCATTTGTGAAAGATTTATTGAATCATAATTAAATGCTACAAATTAAAGAGATTCATTGAAAATTAGAAGTACTCAAATATTATTCAAATTTATGATTACATATTAATGTGACAGAATAAGAACTCCATATTTAGACTATTTCGAATACCATAGATAAATTTATAGCAATTGATGGGAAATACTTGAAAAATGAGGATATTTATTATTAACAAGTAATATAAAAAAATTAAGTCAATTCCTACTTAGGCCAACAAAGAAAATTTTTATTTTAGTTACTTTTTATTAAATAATTACAATTAATATAAATATGCATATACATATGTCAGAATCACAAAATTAAGCGGCAAAATAAATTCATCCGCTAAATTAAATGGTTGAAATGCAGTTTAGCCCAACCACCCTAGGTGTCAGGAATTATTTGGCGGTATTTTGCCAAATGTGGCTACCCTGGTCCGCTTCGCCGACTTAACATTCAGCCAAAAAAAAAAAAAAAAATCGCTAAATTTGGCAATTTTTGAAATCGTGCCAAGTGGAGTGGTTGGAGCTGAATTTTCCGCAGTAAATTTAATTTTAATACTGAAAAAAAAAAAATCAAGTGTCATCCATTACAAGTTTAAAAATATATTTGTGAACTGAGTGGAGAATAAGTATTTTAGTAATGATTGAATATTTGCACAAGTTATATATAAGTAGAACTAATAGTAGAAATTTAAAAGAAATATTTGTCAATCATTGTGTCAATAGGAATCGTGAAAACATCGATGTATACAAACATTTACACGAGGAGAATCTTTTATATGTAACTTATGGAAAAAAATACGAATTCTTAAGCTTCTTAAGTTGGGAGACCAATTTAAAATATTTATTATACAATAACTTTCTATTAATTTATTCCAAAACTAATGTTTCCCTTTCAAGAATAATTATTAATATACTCACTTGACAAATGTTATTTCTGAATATTAATATAGTTCACGATTGACATATAAAAAACTCACAATTTTATAGAGCAAATGATTAAACAATGCACATTTTAACTAAATTATAAATACCATATAATCAGGAATGAAGATATGATAGTATTAAGAAGTAGATCTAAATGTACTTTGAAAGATCTAACAATTTTTGTTAATATATATGATTAATATTAGCAACACATACATTCAGGTATTTTATTAATAATTAGAAACCAATATTAGAAATACATATAAAATCTAGCTTAGTTTGAAGCAGGATTCCCACAGTATTTCTCTTCAACTAACCTTTGGGACTCTAAATGACAAAAAGCAATTAAAATTCATTAAAGCTTGATAGAAAAAAGTAAAATTTGAAAAAAATTGAAATAATGTACTTTTATACTTTTCCATATTTTGGAATGGAATAATGTGTGTATATACCAGTGATTACTGATCCAAACCATATCACACTTCAAAGCAAATTACATCTTAAAAGGGTAACAAAACCAAAAAAACAAAAAAAAAAGAAGAAAGAAGAAAGAAAAAATTCAATCACAGAAAAAAACGGGAGGTAAACGTAATATATTCAATCACAGTAAAAATACAAATTTTTTACTTAACTAATCATCACAAAAATATTGTAACACTGATTAAAAACTTACACATGACACCACACACACATACACAGATATATATATATATATATATATATATATATATATATATATATATATATATATATATATATATATACTCTCAAATTAAATCTGGAATTCAAGTCCTCTCATTAGTAATTTGAAACTAGAAAGTTTGGAACGAGGTTGTCTTCTTCGTCATTTACAAAGGTTCCAAATTACGAGATTCGTTGCCCTTGGTCTACTTCAAAGTATGACGTTAAACAACCAATCGCTCTGCGTCTAGCCAGAATTTAAATTAGGTATGCTTTGTAAAATTAGTAAAATTAGCTGCACATTTTACTTCTAATGTTAGTGTGATTCGAATGCTCTAAATTTCATATAAATAGCTCCCCGTGCCTTAATTCTCTGAGAAAAGTAACTCAAAGGTATAACTTTTACCAACCGAACTAAATGGTTTATGTCAGTTCAGCGAAAAATACGACTCTCTTGAGCCAAATCTTCTATTCACTGCGATAATCGTAACAGAAGTCGTTGAGCCGCCTTATTTATTCCGAATTGTTGCCTTCTTCTGCGGAGAGATATTGAGGAGAACTTGTTTGGGCAAAGGTCAGAAGAGAGACTAATGCACTTTAGAGGGCCATTGGTCAACTCCCTGGTCGGCGGAAATGATGGACGGGGAATGGGATTCACTTACTCTTCCTTATCGCATTCACTCGTAGGGAAATAAGGAGGTAAATGGACACATACTCAGGACTTTCATTTGGATGAAGGTTGTGAAAAAGACCCTTGCTCATGCTTCGTTTTGCAGATATTTGTATATTTACGGACAATGTAGAGTAGTTATAGGAATTAGCACGAAGAGTCTAAAATTTTATTATTAACATTTTGATCTTGTATGTACTAGATGTAATGCTAGAAGAGATATTACATACTAAATACATGAAGAATATTTTCAAAATTCATACAATAGAAATTTTGTAAAAAGTAGGTTTATGTACATAATGTGTTGTTATACTGCAAGAAAAATACTGACAGTTATTTAGTAATCTGTGGTAGTTTTATCTCATATCTGTAATTACACTATATTTCTTTTCCTTTGAAACATAATTTTAAGAGTTTTGGATGCATTTTTATAATAATATCCATAATATGTTTTGGTTTGTTTCTATGGAAACATATGAAACAAGCTTATTTTTATAATTTCTCCCTTCTCATCCCATGAATTTAGATGGTTAAAATAAAACGTGAAGAATAAATATACAAGAAGTAAAGTAAATACTTATAGTCCTTATTTCTTTTCTGTAGTTCTAACTATATTTAACTATAGTTGTTAACATAAATAAAAATTGTGCATTTATATCGCAGCTATTTAGGATATGTCGTTTATCTTATGAATATACTATGAAAATGTCTGAATATATTTTTCTATAACTGAATATAATTTGTATCGATAATCGAAAAATATTTTTTTCTTTTAAAATATCTGGTACCGCTATTATATTCTATAAAACATCCGTAAATAAAAAGTTAAATTTTTAGACTAAGAATTTTTTTAAAAAAATGTTTTTTGAAACAGTTGTTATGCTGAAAATATATGCTTTGTTAGAGTATAAGTAATTCTCAAAATAATAAAAAAATAATATGATTAAAAATAAATAATCTAATATAATAATAACAATAATAATAATTATTATAAGAAGTAACAGTGTAACAATAATATAATAATAAAATATAAACTGTTTATCTATTATAACAACGTTACCATATCTTCTTCATAAAGAGTTTATTTTATAACTTAGTTTTCATAATGAAGCCATTTAATAAACAGTCTTAATTCGGATAGTCATGAAAAAATATAACCAAATACCAAAAGTAAAAATAATTACTGAACGATGATGAAATTGGTCGATGAAAAAAAAAACAGCAATTAATCCAAACAATGTCTTGATATAACTATTGAAATTCCCCATGTTTAAATATCCCCCTTATACGTTGTTTAGATTAAGATCAAAATAATGTATTTTCTTGTTTAATACTTCACTTAATCATTCAGGAAGACTGAACAGTTTGAATAATTCATAAATCAATGACATTTTGTTAGATATTTGCTGGCGTATACAAAAAAATAATGTACTTATAGACAATGTTAGCAAACAAAACAAATTGCTTAGCTTTAACTAATATTATTGTCTTTTCATTGCAGGCACTGTCTAAGAGCTCCTTTTGCAAATATTTCTTTAAGAGACATTGCTAATCTTATTCTCTCCCCAAAAGCTTCTATAACCTTCTCAGCATACCCATACTTTTTTTCCACTGCGTCCTTGATCTAAGTCTTTCCCATATCTAAATTCCAAGTACTTGAGTCGGCTCTTACTAATCGAGTTTCTCCTCACCACCACCACCAGTCTGGTCCATCACTTCGTTATCAGGCATTCTTCATTCAACTCTCTTCACTGTCATCAATATCCCGGGGAGATTCTTTTGTTCATCAAGTTACATTGAACCACTGTTATCTTTCGTCTTCAGTGGCGTGCCGTACGGAAACCTCTCTTCCCAATTCTCAAATTGTTAATAACTTAAAGGTTCCGGTTAATTATGTGAAGAAAATCTCGGTAAAATCGAATATAAATTGTAATTTGTGAACGATTAAAGTTTTTTGTATAAATATATAAAAGGCTTAATGTTTTTTTTTTAAAAAAAAGAGTGAAACATTTGTATTGAATTAAATAAATTTAAACAGAAATCTTCCTTTTTGGCACGCCGCAATAGCCTAGTGGTCATAGTAGCGGACTCGCGGATGGCGGTTTTCGTCGCAACGTGGGTTCGAACCTTGATGCCACTAATGACCATTCGTGTAGCTGGGGATGATACACGTTAAATCTGTCGAGGCACAAAGTCCTCTCGTTGGCGTGATGTGTGTGTGTGGAAGGTTCAATCCTGCATGGTACAATCTGTGACTGAGGTTCAAAACTACAAGGTCCGTCGCCAGTAGCCACAATGTTGCTTCTAGAGTCACGTTAATAAAACCAATTCAATCCTTTTGGGCAGGTGTAATAAAATAATTATACCTCTTGCATATTGGTTTTTTTAAGTAATATAGAGAAAAGTGATAGAATTACAGGCTCGCCAGCACTAATAAAGCTTATTTTTAGTTGTTCTCGAACGTTGTAAGAAATCAAAATAAACACAAATATTTCAGTTACGATAAATAAATCTTTTAAGTCAACAATGCGTTAAAAATGCAATAATATTAATCAAAAATTAGCATTTTCTTAGAGAGACTACAAATTCTGTTTGCTTTACTTGGCAGACTCATGTATTCTTTCTAGTATTCTTTCAATTTATAAACGAGTCGATTTTAACTAAAATACTGAAGTTACAATAATTATTTAAGACACATAATTTTTAAATTAAACGTAATCCCATACCTTAAATTACACAATGTACGAACTGAAACAATTGCTTAAAAAGATTATTTTTAAAACACTACATTTAATCCCTGTTTTTGATATAGTGAGTAACATAAAAACTCATTTTGTGAATTAAAAATAAATAAAAGAACTTTCTTAAATATAAAAATCTTTACTTCTTCGATGAATTCATAAAAATGGAATAAAATCCCTAAAAGAAATCTTAAAGGAGGATATTGATTTTTTTTTTTCGTGAAAGGAAAAGAATGTGTACTTAAATCGCAAGATGGAAAGAGAATAGCTTGATACCATTGGAAAAAAGTAGGTTCATTAACGAAGCACGATGTTCAACTGAAAAACCACAAGTACTTATCTACGAGAGAAAAGAAATTATTATTTTCTAAAAGAAATGTTTTCTTTTGAAAATTCCACCGATATATGTTGAAAGACATCGTAGATACCATTGATTACCGATATCTGTAGCTAGTGTCCACTTCCAAAACATCGAAATTTTTTTCTCTGTGATAAAATAGAACAAAAAGGGCTCTTATTTTGGACAAAAATTGCGAACAGTTCTTTAATGTTGAAGTGAGATATGATACACGAATACATACAACGCCGTTTACAAAGAAATTCAGAAGGTTAATGAAGCAGGGCGTGCCATAATTAGACACACAATTCATATTTGATAGATAATCAGCAAATCAATAATTATTATTATTAATCTGCTGAAAAATGAATTATTGTAAAATTGGCTGTCGGGATAGTAAAAATAAACGAGTACATTGATATGTTTCCATGACTTAGAAGTAATAACACCGGTAAAAACAGTTTTTTAAACATGGGTTTTCTTTCAAATTTCACACTTTGCGTAACATTTGGCGGCTTGGCGAAAAACTTGGCTTAAAATCAAATTCTTTAAATAATTAGTTTTAATCAATTAATTTTTTAACTTTTTATAAAATTATCTTATTTTCATTCAAAATAATAGTGTATAGAAAAATTCGGCTCAATTGAGCGCTATAAAATGTGAGAAAAAAGCTTTTTAAGTTTTGACCCAGACAAAGTTACCATGTGAGTTAAAGAAAACCCATTAATTTTTCATTAAAAAAGAGCTTCGCATAAGAAATGAAGTTGCATTTAGTACGCTATATAGCGGGTTTCTCGAAAGTCAGGAGCTAAAAACACCAATATGGCAACCTTACACTGCAAATCCATTTTAGTGAGTTTCCATATATAATGGAAGTCTGAAATATAGTGATCGGGTAATGAAACATTACTTAACATTTTATTAAACTGAATTATGTTTTGATGAATTTATTTAGACGCTTCATTTCCTATCCTATGAATTATTTTTATAGTAAATTAATTTATTGATTTTATTAACTTTGTACTAGAGGCAACACGAGAGCTATTGGCGACGGATTTCGTAATTTTGAGCCTCGGTCAAGTGACAAGAACGATATTTGAGCTTCTGTCTCTTTTTCCAAACTACCCATCACGTCAACGGGAGGACTTGAAGCCTTGACAGATTTCACTTGCATCAGCACCGGCTACACGGCAGATTTTAAGCATCAAGACGTGAACCCACGACTCGACGAAATTCCCGGCCGTGACTCCGCTACCATTACCACTAAATTACCGCAACCACTGTTATTTTTATGGATTGCAATTTATTCTTGTTCCTCAAAAACATTCCACATCCTTTAAATACGAAATATAATGAATATTTCTCTTAATTTGTTATGATTGTAGTTCTTTCATTGTAATTATAAGAATTTTCTTCGGATATTGTTGCATTTGTAAGATTATCGTCCTTAATTCTGAAATATAAAGTCCTTTCATCTTTCGAAAATTAATTTTTCAGCAATCGTTAACGTAAACAGTTTTAAACATCGCTTACGATTCTATCCTAAAGTTAATGTACAATATCTTTCCTGCACACCTAAGCGGTTTCATATAATTTAAATTTTTCAGAAATCATGAAAGGAGTTTCTGTTATCCTGTTAGTTTTCATAAATAGATAAGTAAACTAAATAGCAGGCTCTGTAAATACTTAAAGTATACAAATAAAGATCAAAGTAATTTGAAAAGAATAATTCACTAGTTCGTTTTAATGGTCAATGCTTGTTATAGCAGGTAAATACTGTATAATTTCACATTCTTGAGCGATAAGAAAAATGGAAACTGGAAAAATGTTTTTGTATGATTATCCAAATGAGTTCCAATTCTTAAAACAATAAAGAAGAATTTATAGGAGGATATAAACGATTTCTTACGCAAAATATTTGTAGAAGAATACAACAGAGGTATTTTTTTAGGAAATTATGATATAATAAAAGCAATAAATAAAGTCACGTGCCTATATGTGAATGGATACATAATTCAACTATTTACTATTTCTTTAAATAAACATATGCTCTGTGTTTCTTACGCAATAAAAGCTCTAACAACTGAAAAATTTGTCTATTACGCAGTTTAGAAAAACTCAGTCTAATTCGATGAGCAAAGAGTTTTATTTTGTTTTTAATTTAGGAGAAGTGTTTGGGACTAGACCAAGAGAAAGATATTTGATTTATCTTTTTTTTCCTTCTCAATCACAACTCAATCTCGTTTCCTACCTATTTGAATGCAGCGTAAACAGCGCAACTTGTTATAACGACTGAGCAACGTGACTTATATTATTACACGATGGCATGTTCAAGAGAAGACATAATGGTTTAGCAAGAACGTAAGATATGTATACATATACATCCAAATATCCTCAATTTTCTCAACAATATTTATTATTATTTTGATTAAGTACAATTACTTACGATCACATCAATTGAAAGTTTTGTGCTTGCCATGTTTGAAAACTTTTTTAAAAAGCATCAGTTTTCCCTATAGACATATGCAATTACACGAATCCTGAATGCCAGTTGTTTCCCAATCAATAAATCGAAACTCTTTCATTCGTATCTCACTGCGGCATTCTCTGATTAACAACAGGACTCAGGGAGAGAAAGAGAGAGAGTTGAAAAAAAAGAAAAACTATCCTGTTACTGAAACAATCGGTAAGAGTCGAAGAAACTCAGTAATTATGTATTGGCGGGCGGGCAATCTTGTCAACCAAAAAAAGGGGAAGAATTAACGCAGCGAAAAAAGAATATTGTTCATACACCCCATCAACCAACTTCGTAAAAGAAAAGTTCATTCGATGGTTATAACACCAGTGCCCCCTTCCTCGCGACATTTTTTTTTCTTTCTTTTCTTTATAAAAGTTGCAGTGCTCAGTAATTTTATCTGATTCGTTCCGCTCCCGTGGTTTCTAATTAACATCCCCGAGTTTCCAGGCGAAAAGAAATGAGTGATTATTTGACGGAGACAAACAACTAAGTAAAGATTCCACATCGAACACGAAGGTAAATTAATCAAATCTCATCTTAATTACTTCCTTTTTTTCCTACACCTATCCGGTACAGGGCCAACATGTGATAATTATTTAGCATTTTAATTTTCTGGTGAGAACTCATTGTATGAAGTATTCGGGGACTTGAAGTCTTGTAACAAATATAATATGTACTACAAAACATTCCCCACGGGAAAAAAATTGTCGAGATTCTGTCTGGTTATATGCTCGTAGAATGATGTGAACTAAAAGAAATAATTTAATAGTAACACTTAAATAATTAATTTGAGACAGTATTTGAATGCAGTTATAGTATTATATATATATAATCCTAAATTTTTGAGATTATAATCAGAACTGGTGCTTACCAAGAATAAATATATTTCAAAATCATGAGTTAATCCACCAAGAAATCAAGGCATTATAGAATCACATAATAAATATTGTGCCAAGTATGATGTATGATATCGCCAAATCCAGCCAAGACTAATGAGCCAAAATAAATAACAGCAGGAATTATTCTATGAAATTAGAAACGTAAGTTTGTATTAAAGTTGCACTTCAGAAATACTGTAAGATATTAGCGATGGAGCTTTGTTATCAAAACCATGTCAGAAAACAAGTAAAATATCTGAGATGGGACCTCTTTCAGTTAATTTCCGCATCAAGTCCTTGAATAACTTTCAAGCCAGTTTGATTTAACATGCTTATTTTTCCCTTCACAGTCTTTATAAGGGATAAGGAATGATAAAGATTGTCATTCTTTATTTTATTAACCTGTATTGCATTAGTGGGCCGCCCGGATAATGAAATTTTTGATCTTGTGTATTAGATTATTGTAGCTTCTAAAACGTATGGAATTAGATAAACTAAGAAATTTAGTTAGGTATGATTTGTTTAATGCTATATATACAATGATGCATTGATGACGAGACTTTTAACATCGACCAACTACCAAGCGGTAGGACGTACTTGTATATCACTCATCTGATTCGCTACGACACATGAGGATGCCAAACCTTAGAGAAAAAAAGCAATGTATATAAAGTGTTATCGATATGTTTAAGATATAATTGTAGAATAATAATATATCTAATTATCTGCATTTTAAGAATTTTGAAATTATGTTTAATGTGGTTAAATATGTTCTGAGAGAAATTGAAATGGGGTAAAAACTGCAACAATTACCCAATCCACAATTTGATTTATTTCAACTAACCATACATTTTGGTGCACAATGTAGCTAAAATTTTTGGACTGAACTTATAAATAAAACAGAAAAAGAAATCTTTATAATGTATTACACCATATGTTACCAATGTGAATCTAAGTATAATTTGACGTGATCTTTGAACAGCTTGAAATTCATCTAGAAATTTTCTACTCGAATGCTTTCCAGATCTCTCGCAACGATACATTGAGTCGTCTTGATATCTTCAAATCGTTAGTCTTTAAGCTTCAATTTCAGCTTTAGATACAAAATGTAATCCATTAGTAACATATCCGGAGAATACGGGAGGGGGTGGGCGTAGTAGAGTAACATTTTTTGAACCAAAATCTTGGGAAAAACAGCTGCATTGTGGAATGGCGTGCTGTAGTGAGTCAAAAACTAAATTTTGTTTGCATTCAAGTCAGGACGCATATATTTACGATGCCTAATAACAATCAAAGTAATGAACCCCTATAGAACACATCATTTTCTTGTTTGTCTTTCAGGAAAAAAAATCAAGCGAATCATTTCCTTGCAGTAAAAAAACGTGCTACAAACATTGTTTTTGTTCGAGATTCTTGGAATTTTTTGAATTGACGAATCCTCAAAACTTTCCAAACCTCAAAGACAAATTCGAAATAGACAAACAATCATCGCGCCATAAGCATTCTTTATCATTTAAAAAGATTATCCAGCAGATCACTTTCAAAACAAAATGTATCGCACACCTTTGTTCCTCATATGACTCCATTACAACTGTAAACAACAGATGATATGCAAAAACCTTGTATTTTTACGAAAACCCTCTTCAAATTAATGTAACTTGTCAACTGTTATCAAAAGACTTAGAACTTTATTATTCCACTTACTGTACAGAAGTGATGTTCCATACACCGATTTTGTTACTTAAGTTATAAACCATTTTAGCCACATCGTGTATATGTATGCAAATACATTCTTTTCATCATAAGAAATTCATTATAATAATGATTTGACTTAAATTTAATTTAATTTTCTAGTTTTTACTATACTTTAACGCTTGTAGAAGGAAGTTCATTTTATTTACTGATAAAAATCATTTTTGAGCTTCTAATTCAGGTGACAATGTACTATAAACCTGCTTTTATCTGCTTTTCTTCGTTTTACATCTGTAGGGAGATTTCCCTATCGATTTTTTGTCCGCAGCTAAAATACCTAAAGATCCCTAAATTTAATACCAAGTTATCTGAGGAAATTCTTTCATGAAAATTCCGAGCAGAGGAAATTTCGTTCTCTTCAGCTATAACCACAAAAGAAAAGCAACGCATTTGACAACCTCAAATAGCTAGGAATTTAAATGCTTTAGTTTTACTTAAATCATGGAAGCAAATTGACGTAGACTGCGCAGCGTCCACCGCTATCACCATGTAGCTGCTCCTCTCTCTGGTAAGTTTAATAAACTCCTAATTCAACACTTTCTATTTTCTTCATCAGGCCCCGACTGAATTACAAATTAATTAATAAACAATAGTATCGTTGATACACATACACATACATAAATATAGATACATACATTCATGTGAATGTTTGAGGTAATTCGTATACATAGGGTGTCTCGAAATTCGGACAAAAATTTAAGGAATGAAATAAGGCATCTTATCAAGCAATTTTCACCATACAATGCATAGGCGGAGAGCAAACGATGAGCGTTAGGTGGCGCTGGAATGGAAACCATAAAGTGCGAATTTTTTTACACATGCATTGCATGGTAAAAATTTCTCGTTTAGATGTTTTCTGTCAACCGTTAAATTTTTGCCCATGAATCTCAAAAACCCCTGTATGAATGTTGTGTGTGGAGTACTAAATTCTGTTTTCATGAAATATAAATTAACAAGATATTGACTATTCTGAACAAATTACACCACCCTTTTTAAAATGAATCAAATTCTGTTAATATACTTATTTAAAGTACTTTAAATCTGCTAAATACTTAGTATTTCTCTCTTGGTAATTCGATATTGTAACTACGCTCATAACAAAGAAAGGTAGCAATTTATTGCCGAAAAATCAATTTAATTAAAAGATTCCACGTCACTGAATAAGTGGAAGAAGTAAGAAAATTAAGACGAATGAATTGATTGTAAACTAAAAGAAAGTTTTGTAATTGAAGGGAAAGAAACTAGTTTTTCGGTTGAAATCGGAGCGCATTAAAACTTCAAACGTAATTGCCATTTCTATGTAGGATTAAAACAAGATTTATCGAATCTGTGGTTCTTCCTTTGATGTTACTTACAAAGAAAGGCTTAACGAATTTCAGGAATTAATTTTATAAAATGTAACATCGATGTATTGCTTTATTGGTCTCATTTTATGTATGTTGTATACCAGCTTTTGTTCTACTTGAAATATATTTTTGAAAAAGATGTATTTCAAATTATAGCTCATGAAAAATCACACACTTTTAAACTTTTTGAGTAAAAAAATCATTTCTGTAAAATTGTTTGGAAGCTAATTATAACAAAACTCATGGAGTAAATTTATTATAGACATTGCACAATTCGCAATTTTCTCATCCTTGATCTTGGAGATTTTACAGTAATTTGAAATAAATAAAATTATAATTTGTTCCCCACCTAAATGAAACGTGATTAGATTAATTAGACGAAATTAAGATGTGAAGTGATTTAAATTACAGATAGTGATACATAAATGAAATAGAACATAAAGGAAAATGAAGGGGAGATAAAGGATAACTACAAGCTCACAGCTATTAGAGAAATGAAATGAAATATTGTAACTAATCGTTTGGATTGAAGTGATTTTTTAAGTACTAAGATGAAAGCTATTGTTAGTGAGAATCAGAGCGAGTGATTTGTTAAGCTAAGACTTCATTTTTAAATTGTAATCTAGGATTGGCAAGTTAAGAGAAATCCGAGAGAAAACTACCTAATCTATTCTTAGTGAGAGATAAAGTATATTTTATTTTGTTCATACGCATCTTTAATAAGGGTCTAATAATTATTGACTGTTTAATTAGAAAGAACGTTAAAAATATTATTAAATAATGAAGGAAGGACGACACAATTGTAGTTGTAAAAGTAATGTAATACAAGAAAATAATTCATTTTAAGTATATTCATTAAGATATATATTTTTTTGTTCGTTTATCCTTCTATTGTTCCATTTAATTTCTTGTTGTTGGAAGAGTTAAAATATAGATTGTCCTATATTTAATGAAACTAATCTTAAAAAAACATTTTAATATTCGTTCTAAGATCAATGTTCTTAGACTTTGTATCCTCTTAATCCATTTATTTTAATTGTTCCATTTTTCATTTAGAGAATGCCAAGGATCCCTTTTCAGACGGAATTCTCTTCTTCCGAAACCTGCCTCTCAGAATATAAATTATATATATATATATATAATGACATTGTAAAATGATTAGTTCAACAGAATAAAAAAAGAATCAACTAAGAAAAAGAGAAAATGGTGTTTCTTCTTTTGTATGTTTGTAATTCAACTGTATGTATATATATATATATCCTGAATACTTTTCGCGGAGTCATAAATGCTCATATAAGACCTCTGATTAAAAACAATATGAATAACTACGGTGTAAATTCTCTCCAGCAGTGTTGATTTAACTTTTTTGAGTATTACGTAGAAATGGTAAGAATGAAAGGTAATTCTTTAAAAAAATGCAGCCCATTATGAGAGATAGTGGTAATGATCACCTACGTATCAAGAGACAACAAAATTTTGTTACTGCAAACTAAGCTATTAAGATACGAGGTAGCTTAGTTAGTAGATCCGATCCGCCAAGTCAGTAAACTTTTAACTGATGAATCGGAAACTCCTGTTTCGAATGTCAAACAAAGAACAAAGCATTAAATTGATTTTCGTTAAATCTGTAAGGGCTTATATTAGTACTTATATACTTATCATCTACATCCTCCACCATCTTTATTCCTGCTATGCCAACGTGAAAACTTTGCACTAGTATAATTAAATTGCATCAGTCCCTCTATACAATGGGTAGCCATGAAGCTTCGTAGTCGTGTTCGCGGACTCGCAGTCTGCGTTGTTTCCGTCTAGTCATAGGTTCGAACCCTGATGCCACTTATGACTCACCGTGTAGCGGGAATGATGCACGTTAAATCTGGTTGAGGCTCCAAGTCCTCCCTTGGAGAAGTGTGGAAGTTTGGAGAGGAAGGTGGCCTCTCAGGTGACGTCCTCTTCACCTGAATGAGGATTTAAATTTCCAGGTGTGTCGCCAATAGCCCTCGTGTTGTATCTCAGTGTGACGTTAATAAATGATGACATATCGCATTCACTCTACACAATGAACCTTTGAAATAAAATCAAAGTATTTAAATTTTAAAATGTCAGGGATTTAGATTTAATATAGAAAATTTCAATTTAGTAGAGAACAATATATATAATTTGGCTACATTAAAAGGATTACACGGTTATTGTTTATCTTCATTAAAAATACAATAGTTACTCACTGTATAAATGCCTCGCAAATCAATTACGTAATAAATAAAATTTGCTCGAATCAACCGTTAAGAAAAAGGCTAATGGTTGAATTAATTAGTATTTTAGGGTAAGCGTTAGGAGACAAAAAAAAAGAGTTTGGGAATGATTTATTCCTTTTTTGTATCATTTAATGCCGTGTTGAATGAAATGAAGTTGAACATAGCGATAAAAAAAACCTTGGATGACAAAAAAAAAAAGAAGACTCCGTGCTAAACAGTTGGTGTGTTTTTTTATGGTAACGCACATCATATTCAGGATTCTGTATTCATGAGCATTACGGAAGGTTATTCAAAATTTTTTTAGTTTTTGTGCGTGTGATGAGAAAGAAATAAAGAATATTTAGTCTATCATACATATAACAACTGTGCGTTACATTTATCAAAAAAACCTTTAGCTAGTATATATAACTATGTAGCTTAGTTAATTATGAATTTGTGATATACTCACAAATAAATACCATAGGAAAAGAGTATTCTTATATTTCATATACAAAGGCAAATGTGAATGAAAAACATACGAATATTCCCCTATTGATAAATTTATTAAACGAGGACAAATTGTTACGATTAATGGAATTGCTTAAATTACGTCATATTATTAGAGCACAAACATCAGACATCAAATAAATTTTTTAAAAACACTGTATCATCTGCATGATGAATATTTGAGATATATTTGAAATGGTAAAAGAAAATGTATATATATTTATTTCATTTTCCAGACTATATGAATTTATTTGCTACCAGATTTGAATTAAGACTTTGTTTTTATTGCCTTAAAAATGAATCGTAAAATGCGGTGCGTCTTATATTAGATCAACTGGAAAGTTCTATCCTTTTGTGAAGTGAAAGAAAATAATACACTTGCTGTGCATTTAATAATATTTAATGAACAATATAATTTCTGGCCTTACTAGGATTGGTCTATAAACATTCCAGATGGGTGCCTCCAGAGATATGTGAGAAAATTTGTTGAATCGAATCTTCATATGCGAATCGCTCTTAGCTCGGAAAGAAAACAAATCCATTTTAGACCTGATGATAACTGGTGATGAAAAATTGGTTATTTTCAAATATATCGTAAAGAAAAGAGCACACTTGCATCATGGACTATCTGTTCCTTCCATCTCTAAATCAAAATTGAGCTTGAACAAGAGAGTACTGTGTATATGGTGGGATGTACAAGAACCATAACATTTCGAGCTTTTGAAATCTAACAAAAAGCTCAATTCGGAAAGATGATCTCAGCATATGAATGATTTAGACAAAGCACTGAAAGAAAAGAGTCCGGCAATGTTCAATATGAAGCATATTATATTATCATGATAATGTCAAATCACATGCTATTTTGGTGATTGATTAACCTATCAGAGAGCTAGGCAGGGAATTTCTGTCGCATCTATCTTTATTCTTCAGATTTAGCTCCCTCTAATTATCACTTGTGTATCTTCCTGCAAATTTCTTGAAAGGAAAAAAAATTCAAAACTAAAGCAAACGTAAACTTAGTATTACTTGAATTTTTCTCCTTTAATGATAAGGTATTTTTCAAAAATGGTATTAACAAATTACTATTACGCTGGCAAGAATTCATAAGTAACAAAGGAAAGTATATTGTACAATAAATATTATTAAATGCATGAAAAATGTATTATTTTCGCCACTTCACAAATTTTCAGAATTTTCCGGTAAACCTAATATAAAGAAGGTGAAGATTATTTCCCCTTTTTAAAGTCATTCGCACTCCTTTTTATGTTACAGAATCTTTGTAGGAGGTTATGATGATAGAAAAAAAGAGTCAGATGCCAACGACATGTGTTTTGTAGGCTTTTGTAAAGTCATACCTGATTTACAAACATTTGATTACAATTACAAATTACCTTTTGTTTCATTCATTCGTTGAAATCACATTTTAAAATTTAGATTTTAGCCAAGAAATTCTGTTAAAATTCTTGGGAGAGAATTAAACATATTTATGTCTTATACACCAAAAAATACGACAATTCAGGTTCTATACAAAATGTAAATACAAAAATAATTAAATTTTTTTTTTTGCATTTCGGAAATAAAATTGCTATAAAATAATTTAGTTTTTTATGCTCATGAGTTTACTTAAGTAACAATGCGGCTGTGAGTGAAACAAAATCGAATTCAATCACGTAACTTTAATCGATGAACTTATCAGCTTTTATGACTATAATAGCCTTTAAAAATGATTGATTTGATTCATAGTACAATGATAAACTTTATGAGCCACAAAGCCCACACACCTTTTCCAGTAACAACAACCATCAACCACTTAGCTAAGTAAACAAATAGACAATATTCTTTTCCCTTGTTGTCACTACTACTACCTCTACTATGATCATGTTCGAAACATATCCTCTTCGTCACTTCCACAAACAACACACATTCGTCATTCGCCGAGAAACAAAGAGATAAACAAAAGCAAACAAGCATCTGTTATGAATTATATGCAGTAATTGATTTTGATGTGTGCTGTTTTTGCCATCAGCTTGGCATGTCGCCCACCTTTGCTCTTCGAGGCAGAATGATTTATTCATAGGAAAGAGAAACAAAAACTGGGAAGCAATTCTTTTCTGATATGAAGGCCTAAAAGCCTTATATAAAAACTTCGGTTTTTAAATTCTGTCCATCTTCATTTTATTCCCTGTTATGCTCCATATTTTATACGTCACAGAGATATGTTATTGAAGATGTCTTGTCAGAAAAAAGTGAGATATTTACTGTTTGTAAGGTATAAGCAAGTTCGAGAAAAATATTTTGAAAATAGGTTCAGGAAATTAATAGTTTCAAGGTAAAAAGTTCAAAATTTAAAGCATTTTTCAAATCAAAAATAAATCAGTATGACTAAATAATAAAAAACAACAACAAAATGTCGCGAAGAAAATGTCTTTTCATTAAAAATTAGGTTATTTACTCGTATGATAAAGAGCGATGTTTTAAAATATCATGTTTAAGATGTGTCTTAAAAATTAAGATCATTACCAGCAAAAGCGTATTTCTGGTAAGATAACATTAATTTTTACCATATATTTCACTAGATATATTTGTCCTTCATCGTGACCTTCGCTTTATAAATTGAATAGAATATGGATGCTTTAAACTTAACTGCAAAGAAATATTGTGGCCGCGGTACCCTTGTGGTCATAGAAGCAGACTCACAGACAGCGGATTTAAAGTCAAGTGTTACATACTTGATGCCACAAAAGACATGGTGGCGTGGTGTGGAAGTTAGGAAGGGAAAGTGTCAACTCAGGTGTCGTCCTCGCCACTTAACCGATAACCGAGGTTCAAAATTACGAGGTCCGTCGCCAATAGCTCTCATGTTGCTTCTAGTGCGATTTTAATGAAACCAATAATGAATGAAAGAAATGTTTTGTAGTTGATGACTTAAACGATTAAAGGAATTTGCGAATCGAAACGTTGTCTTTGACAGAAATCAAATGTTTTGCATTTTTTAAAACTTTTTTGAAGTTTAAAATAAAAATATTTTTTAAAAAGCTGGGAAATTTTGTTTTATTTAATAAAAAATATTTATTACTGCTTAAGAATTTTATTTACTTACTAATTTGGTATGCGTTATTAAATTCCAGTAACCCTAAAACAATTGCAGTTTCGATCAAATATTTATTACTTTAAGAAATAATGGTAATGAGTAAATTAGGCTCCAAGTGTCCTATTTTGTATTCTTAGCTTCAATTTCTTTAGCACACGTGTCAAATATTTCTAAAGATCTTAATTATAATTTAAACAATCTCGTTAGGACTAATAAATTTAATTGCTCGAAATATACGATCAATGAAATATTATCCTGTTTCAAGTATTAATTTCTAAAGAAAAATTATAGACTGATATTTCAGTTATTCATGAAGTTAAACTAATCCTATTTATCAAGTTACATGTACTATAATTATTAGGATATATCTCTGTCTTACATACATTTAAAGTCACTTAAACATCATCTCAACATTTACAATATATAATTTCAATTATTAAGATAAATTGAATTTCTTATATTGCTGTCTAGTACGTGTTAAAATGACGTCAAAAACATTACTCTTATAAACGGTTTCAATAACTTTTAAGACTAAAAAAAATTATGTCAGAAATACACACTTCTATATTTGCAATTCGTATAAGGATTTTGCTTGTAATTTGTCTTTTCTGAGCTTTTCTTTATAATTATTTTAAATTGCACATATTTTTATTCAAATATTTAGATCTCTCTCTCTCTCTCTCTCTCTCTCTCTCTCTATATATATATATATATATATGTGTGTGTGTGTGTGTGTGTGTGTGTTGCATCACGTTTTAGACTGTTAAGCTGGGCTATTTTAGAAATGAAAGCCTAAATATCCTCATCAAAAAATATATTATTGAAAGATGGTTATAAAACAAAAATGTAAACTGAAAAAAATTCTTAAAATTAAGTAAAAAAAATTATTAAAAAGCAAAACAATTAGAAAGTCCAAAATGAAATCTTTAAAAACTAGAATAAGAAATTTAAAAAAAGCGAAAATCAAAAGAAGAATCAAACTCAAGATCAATCAAAAATTTTCAAGAATAACACTCTACGTGTATTAAAATTACACACATATATATATATATATGTGTGTGTGTGTGTTGTTTATAGCTATGATGTTTTTAATTCTGCTGACATAGAGGATTTTATTAAAGTTCTAAGAAAGATTTGTAAGAGATATTTGATAGTATAATAAGATTATTAGAGGTGATAAATTTGTTTACTTAATTATATTAGTGCTAAAATTAAATTTTAGTTTTTAATACTAATGTATAAAAAACAGATAAAAGGTATACCACAAAGTGAAACTGCAGGAAATTGTTTGGTCAATATTTATCTAAATTATTTTGAAGTGGTAATGGAAATAATCTTAGAATGTTCAGGTATATTGAAGATGTTATTTTCTTTCAAATTATTAATAATAACGATATTAAACCTATTTAATCTTTTAATCCTGAGTAATTAAATTTAGTGCATAGTAATACTAACGTAAATGAAGTAAACTACTTAGATATTTCTTTAAAATGAGGAAATTATAAAATTTGGTGTAATATTTATAATGAAAATCACGTGTTCGTATTCAGGATACGTAAATTTACCTTATTTTAGAGATCTCTGAGTATAAATATATTCAAAAATTAATTTATAACCAAACTTTACGGAACAATAGTCATATGTTTAGATGCTAATATGTCCATTAATTTCATTCAGAGAAATGTAAAATGTAATAATTGTAACTTTTAGTTTTTTTCTCTGTTAAAAATAAGTTTTTGAAAAATAATTTTATTTTTAAATATGGATTCTTATATTATAATTATATTTTTAACTACGGGTTTCCTTATTTTGTATTTTTTTTTAAAAAAAAAATTATTCATTTTATTTTGGTTTAAATATTATTTCTTTTATTGCTAGTTCTAAGCCTATCAAAATTCATTTTTTTAATTGTATTATTTTTCTCTGATAGATTGAATTCCTATATTTTGTCTTAATGGTGATAAAATAATTGTAGATTGGTGTTGAAATTTCGTTGTTGTATAGCATTTGTCTATTTAAGTTTTGAATCTTCATTTAATCTGTTTCGATTTATTTTTCGATTGTTCTTTCTTTTTCTTCTTTGTTTACTGTTTATGATTTTCTATTTTTACAAATATTTGTTTGGTTTCTATTGTTATTTAGTCTTACCATGTTCTGGTATATTTCTAAATTAGTTCCATATTTTTTATATATGCGAATATATTTTTATATTCTGTATGTGGGTGTTCGGCTTATGAAAATGGCTGAAACCTGCATTTTTAACAAAAGCCAGATTCAGAATTTATAAATGCTATATTTCATTTCCTTCTTAGTTTTATTTTCTCTATTTGTTTGTATTTTTTTTCATTCTTAATTTTGTATTTTTACCTATTTTATGGTTTATCTTTTTGCTTCTTTTCTTTTTTTTTTATTCAATTATGCTCTTTTTTTTATTAATGTTTCGTGATGTAATTTTCTATTTTTCTTTCTTTTTTGTTAATAAAAACATACTCTAATTTTTTTTTCGTTTCTCTAAAACAATATGCGTAGGTAGCCTTTGTTATTTTAAGGAATTCTATTTAATTAATTTAATTTGCATATAATTCTTAAATATTTTCAACTATTTTACTATTTTTGGTTAAATATTTTAATTATATACGCACACACACACATACGCACACACACACACACACACACATATATATATATATGTGTGTGTGTGTGTGTATGTATGTTTTATTATTAACATGTATGTAAATTCATAATGTATTAAAAATTATAATTAATATGAAACCAATTTAAAAATCAAACAACATGAAATATAGTAAATACCAAATATTACAAAATTAAAATAAACGTATAGTAAAATAAAACTTAAGAAAGACACTAATGTTAAACAATAAATAATGTAAAATTTAGGAAATACAATGTAATAAAATGTTAATAAGTCATTAAATTACTAAAACTATATTAAAGAGTATTGAGGTATATAAACTGAACAAGCAAATAATTAAAAGCATAAAATAAAACTGGTAGTTTAAAAAAATTACAATAAATTTTAAAATATCAGAACCTTACCACAAGACCTACAAAGTATATATAAAAGCAAAAATAATTAAGAATGTAAAGTATATATATATATATGTATAACTGCTCCTGTATATAACAACATATGTATATGTATGTAATATATGTATATCTTCTTTCTATATATATATATGTATAATCAAAATTTAACTTACTATGTGTGTGTTTCTACAACTTCTGCCGCACCAAAACGTATAAAATTGGGAAAGTGATACATACATCGTAGCTTGCAGCTGTTTTATCCAGAATTTATTAAATATCTTAGTATATCCTTAAGATATAAGTAATATCCTATTATATATGTATGCGTGATTAATTATATCTGCCACACTGGCAAATAAAAGCACTGATTGTTCCTAACAATTGAATTATATTACAGAGCGTAAAACTAAAACTGCCTCGCATTATATTGATGTATGAGGCAGATATATTTTTGAAAGGTTTGAATTCATTCAGATGGCAACATCTGTTGCTCCAATAGGCCATTTGTGACGCCAGCGATGCAAGTTTGCCCCCCTTACTCGTGGTAAATGAACCTTCACTTCATCCTTTACAGTGCCATTTTTACAAAGAGAAGCGCAGAATGTCAACTCAGCAGTTTAGTTAATTCATTAAAAGCATATTTACATAAAATTAATTAAAGTGCTTTACGAAGAACAATCTCGATAATTATTACAACCACCTCCTTCGAGATAAGTGTGAACGTCAGCGATGAATTTGACGGCAAGTTTCACTCTTTTTTCCAGAAAACTGCACATTTCCAAAAATGCTAACGAGCCGCCTCGTCGTCTGTGCTGCTGTGTATACGGTATTATATAATCAAACTGACAAAGGATTATTCATAATTAAGCCAAACGGAATGTTAATTTCGTATTTTATACTTAACAGTCTACAGGTGTGTATAAGAAGAAACGGTATTTTGAAGCATTCAATATTTTGTTAATTTTTTTAATTTAGAAATAAAGATATAGTTCGTACGCACCTCATAAATACTTAGTTAAAGCAAATAATTATCTGTAAATAGTTAAACTGATTAACTGAACAATGCTGATTAACTGACAGTCGTGTACACAGGAAAGTTATATATATATATATATATACACAGAGGGAGAAGGGGACATTAGTCACAGTAAAATCATCATAAAAACATAAAAGTCAATGAAAATTTCAATTCAGTTTTACATAAATAAATTAATAAAAAAATACAAACTTACAGAATAGCATATCTATAGAGAGAGTCTGAAAATTATAGCTAGTAACTAATTAGTAGAAATTGTTATTGCGAATTATTTTTACACGTATTAGGCATGGAAATCTCAAAACCGTATAATGGTATTATTTCAAATATTAATAAAGTATCGAATGAATTAATGGGAACTTTTTATTTATCGTCAACGTTCGTTACCTTTTGTCTTCAATTTGCATTGAAATACGAATTTGATCCAATACAGATGTAGTCTAGCGCTGATTAATATTAAATATGGTGTATAACATGACAAATCATCTCCTCTCAGGTACCCTTGATTCGCAAGACTAAACTAATTGGAAAAAAATTAGATACGTAAAGTTAGCTGATAAAACCAGAATTCGATCACAAAAATATTCCTTTCCTACTATTCCTTACTAATTTTAAAGAAATATATTATCTCCTTTAAGCAGCAATAGTAAAATGACGGCCGGTCTTTATAATATTTGGAGTATGAAGCCTTATAGGTATATATTTAATCAACATTTTCACTACATTTATTTGTGGTTTAAATTGACAATATTAGAAAAGAAAATGATTTCAAAAACACAATAGTATCACGCTGAACAATTAAAAATGATACTAAAGCAAGCAATGTCCAATCCTGAAATTTATCTTACTTTTCTTTAAATTTTAAGTTCGATTTGTAATTTAGATTAGTCATTGATCACATATACGAGTATTCATGTATTAGGTATTATTAAATAAGCTTTAAAAGCATTAATAGGTAATGTTTGTTTGATAGAGTGAAATTTGCACAGTAAAATAAATTAAAAATGAGGTAAATATTATAAACATTTATTAATTAAAACTATTTATGTATATTAAATAAATATCTGTTAACAAAAATGGGTTTAATTCCTTTTCTAAATTTTTGAACTCTCAAGAAAAAGGAAAATATTAAAGAATCTGATCTGTTAAAATAGGTATTAACTAATATAACTGATTCCATTTACAATTAAGTTAATTATTCTAATTTTATAAAAGTAAGATCTTATTTTTAGGCTTAATACATAGTTAAGAGAAATGAATAAAAAAATTATTGAATTAATTGATTAAAATTTCTTCATTTTCTCCTATTTTCCGTTAACCTTTTATTTATAAAGGACTGTGCGCGAAAATATTTTGGCACATTTTCGAGTCCCAGTTTTTAGAATATAAAACGAGTCTCTATTCCTTTTGACTTTTACCATAGAGATATAGAATTTCCAAACTCGACTTACAAAATGTAATCCTTTCTTAAATAAATTAAATGAGACCTCTCTCTCAAATAGAACCCATTAAAACTTTTTCTTACTATTTTTTCTGCTCATGACGAAATTAAATTCATGAAGGAATCTTTTCAAGCATTTCTTGTATATATCTGATTGAATGATTTATTAATTTCACATAGAGATGCAATCCAAGATCTGTTGGAGACAGACTTCATAATTTTGAACCTCCATCAAGTGAGGAGGAGTTTCCCTGCGCTGACACCCTCCCCCTCCAAACTACATCTAAGGGAGGATTTGGAAATTCTACATAATTAAAGTCATCAACCCAGCTATACGCCAGTCTTTAGTGGTGTCAAGACTTGTACCCACAACTCTATGTAATAAAGATAAGCTTCGAGATCGCTATCATGTCTACTTGGCTACCGCGGCCATATGCATCTGAAATGAGTTAAGTCTAATACATTATTTAGAGTTATATCTACATCAGAATAAATCATTTCGATGATTTCTGTTATGATCTATTATCCTATGATTTAACTCATAAATATACAGATGCAAAAAGACCTGGTTAATCGACTCCTTAATTAACTCTGATTTGATAAAACGCAGACATTTTGTTTCGCTAAATTACACCTTGTATTTTGTTGCTGTGGATGCGGTAGTCTAGTAGTCATGGTCGCGGACTAAAAAATGCCGTGGTTTTCAGCGAGTCGAAGGTTCGAGCCCCGATGACACTAAAGATCTACCGTGTAGCAGGAATGATGCATGTTAAGTCTTATCGAGGTCCTAAATTATCTTGTGGTGTGGTGTGGAAGTTTGGAGATGGAATGTCCAATTTAGGTGTTATCCTAGTCACTTGACCCGAGTCTCAAAATTACAAGGTCCGCCGCCAATACGCCTCGTGTTGCTTCTCAGTATGACGTTGATAAGCGGCCACATCACGTATCGTTGTCGTTTACCATGTATTTTATTAGCTATATAAAAAATAATTTATTATGTGCATCCTTATACCGAACTTAATAACAGAAAAATACGAGGGGTGTGTATGTATAGTAATTTGGTAATACTTAAGAATACATGTGTGTATTAATATATATGCTGTACAATACTTATTAGTACATTTTTATGTGTTTATTTTGCAAGTTGCGTTTGGGGGAAACGCTGGTAGCTTCGTTTATTTTAACCAGGCGTAAACAGTAAATTATGAATCAAAATTTCTTAGAAATAAAAAGATGCTCAACAAATTCTGAAATTCAGGCAAGAAAAGCTATAACCTTCATTCCAAAATTAACTTTACATTTCTGTGTGCAAGTTGATGTGACATGTAGTACACATTATATTATGCATATTAATAGAAACCTAAAGTAAAATGTGTTTATTTTTGGTCACTTGTTCACCTTTTCGTATTTACGAGGGTTGCTCAATAAATCATGAGAAATTTCA
Source organism: Nephila pilipes (assembly GCA_019974015.1). Taxonomy (NCBI): domain Eukaryota; kingdom Metazoa; phylum Arthropoda; class Arachnida; order Araneae; family Nephilidae; genus Nephila; species Nephila pilipes. Next base: position 38,975 of record BMAW01090536.1, on the reverse strand, counting down.
AGAGATGGTGCACGTAGCATTTAAAAGGGTTTGTTCTTAGCTAAGCATCATGGCTTGCTATTCTATCCAAGTCTCAGGTGTTCGTATTCGGGATCATGACGCATTTCGCACGTCAAAAATTCTTTGTCGTAACTTTTCCGGCCGATGAGACCCTCTTCGATTGATGAGTTATTTTATTTCCGACTTTGAGACAACGACATGGCAGCAATCAAATTTTGATTTGGCATCAAATGACTACCAAATCAAAACTAACTTCTGAATCAATGTCAAATTTGTTTCGGCTCCATTTAACAGATGGCTGCACCCAATAGTAACAATAATTTAACTTAACGATGCCCTCTATCTTCAAATACAAATACTTTTTGAGCCATCCCAGTACTATTGGTTAAAATTATTCCCTTTAATCATTTTTCATTTAACGCTCTTTCAACTAGGACCATATCCAAAACACTAAAAAAAACAACGTCTCACTGTAAATAGATATAAATAGTTTTAATTTGTTATTAGTATAGTTAAAATGCATTTTTCTCAAATGATTTTATCTAACTACTTTGAATAGAAAATATGATGTTTAAACCAGGAATGTTACATTTCATCTTTTGAACACGAACATATTTCAATGTAAAATATTTACAAAGTTGTCGATTTGCTTCTATATAATAATATTTTAACATTAGAACATTTTTAATAAAATATTTTCTATCAATTTTTGAATGTATATTAAATCAAATTTTTTTTAATAGAACTCATAATAACGTAATGAAACATACTCTTTTTCATAAAACTCAATTTTAAATTACAAAAGCATCATGATGTACTATCAATACATTTTGCTAAGCAAAATAAAATAATCACTTTCAGGATTTTGAAGTACTTTCTGAATGTTGATTTAGAAGTAACTAATATAATTTTTACAATAATGGTATTCATTCATAATGCATCACAAAATAGTACACTTTTTCTCAAAGTAGAACAGTAAATATCATTTTGAAACGAATCTCCTTTTGTATTCAAATATTACATTTTTGTTACCAAAACTAAGATTTATTCGTAAAATAAATGTAATTGGATTCGAAAAGGTATATATTTAGGTTCTCATTTAAGGACATTGTTTGTCTTTGACAAAAGGCTTACATAATAGTTTACGACAGCAAACCTGAATAATTCATTCAGATGTATCAGACAGAAAAAAATCGAGTTCTATTTATTCCTTTTTTATACTTATGAAGAAAGTTTCGGTATATTTATTGAGAATTCTGAATTCATATAAATTTAAATCATCATGAATTGTTTCAATTTTATGTAAGTCCTAATTCATATAAATTAAAAGCATTCTTTAATTGTAAAATAATTAATTATATATACACGAAATAAATATTTAAATATGTTTTATTGAAATTTAGAGATGAAAGTTTTCAGAAAACTTTCAATGAAGCAACATAATATTTCTTTATTTTAAGTAGTTTTAACTTTCATAATTAAATAAATCCATGAGATTTCGCGTAATTATTGTTTGTTTCCTGAAAATTGAAGCAGCAAAAATAGGTACGTTTTTTAAGCTTTAAATATCATAAAAGGACAGGAATTATTTCGAATGTTTTTAATATTAAATCATACAGGAAGAATAATTTGGTAATAAAAATAGAGGAATATATATTTTATGTAATACAAATAATGCTGGTGGTACGGAGCCTCATTTCGATATATTATATATTATAAATTGCGGATGAAACAAAAAATATATTTAGTTACAATCGATTTCACAATAAAAATTGAAGAAACTTTTTTTAACAATTATTATATTAAAATTATATTTTTATTGTACGAGAGGGTATTATAAAGTTTTCTTTATCACTAAAAGAGCCAAGATTTCTAGATAAAATTTATTCGGCATATTAATTGATCCTTATATACGTAATATTGTAAATTATAGCTTTTAGTATTGATTTGTTTGGTTTCAGGAAGTCATAGATAGAAGTAATTCGCAGAATCGCAAAATTTTAATTATAATCTTGAATATTATAACATTCTAATCAATAGTAAAATAATCGAAATAGAAATTTAATTTTCATTTATTATTCTTAAGACTTTGCTACTTACTTATCATTCAGAGTTATACATTTTCTCCGGCGTTCCAAAACGTTTCGAAGTGATCGCAGAATTCAGCAGATTGAATTCTATCTTCTTATTAAAACTTTTATTTACAACATTGGGCTAAAGTGCTGATGTACAAAAATTTTTATATCGAAGTATCGTGGTTATTTCTTGGTAATAATGAAAACGTTGTGATATCTCACCATAAAATCTGTTGGGGAGTCATGGTAAACTAGTTTCTGAGTAAATTACATTCAGTATCAGTTAACTCTTATAGCTAATTAAGTATCTTTATCTAAAACGCAAGCATATTTTTCAGATAGAACAAACAGTTCTAGATCTCTTTTATTTTAAAATGTTTATATATTCTAATAATACATTTTTCAGTAGTATATTGTTTTTTAAAATGTTTTTATGTATTTCACTTCGTGTGTGTGTGTGTGTCATCAAATTTTCGATCGCTAATTTAACCAACTTCCCATCAAACTAGAGCTCTGAAACTTTGGGAATCGTTCTTACTCGCCTAACAATGTAATATTTAGACATTTGCGACAAGTTTTAACTAATATTTTCTTGAATAATGCAGTTTAGCCCAAAGACTTGGCGCGATTTCAAAAATTGGTACCAAACTTGGCGATTTTTTTGGCTGAACGTTAAGTCTGTAAAACGGACCAGGGTAGCCACATTTGGCAAAATAATGCCAAATAATTCTTGTCTCCAAGGGCGTTTGGGTTAAACTGCATTCCAATCCTTTAATTTACTGGATGAATTGATTAATTTTAGTTAGTTTTAACGTTTTTATGTATTTCACTTGGTGTGTGTGTCATCAAATTTTCGATTGTTAATTTAACCAACTTCCCATCAAGCTAGAGCTCTGAAATTTTGGGAACCATTCTTACTTGCCTAACAATGCAATATTTAGATATTTGGGACCAGTTTTAACTAATATTTCAATAGTTTTTTTTTAATAAACTTTGCCATCATATAAAAACGTTGTTTTTAAAAACGTTGGCTTTTATCTCGAATTATTTTTGCTTAAATTGTTTATACATTTTAGCAATACGTTGTTACTGTCTGATATCTAGAAAGGCGTATGAATGAAAGAAAAAAAACATTCTTAAAATTTAAATTTGGTTTTCCATGAAGTTTTTAAAAATACTTAAAACGCTTATCTATAACTTTCACTAAAATTGTAAAATTTCTCAAAACTTTGCTCCATCTCTTAACGAAATTCAGTATATTAGCCACCCAAGGAGATATTCTTTTCTGTATCCTATAAATGTAATACCTGACTACTTTTCAAAAATTAATCTTGTTTTTGCGTATATTTTTAAGTCTGCTTTCACTAGTAACGAACTTAATTTTCAAAAATACGTCATAATCAATTTCTCCCGAATTTTTATTGGATTGAAATAAAATATATGCAATATATGTCTGATACCTGCTTTTACCGCTAGTGAACTCAATTTTCAAAAATATGCGGTAATAAATTTCCCCCAATTTTGTTATTGGATTGAAGTGAAACAAATATAAAATTAAGTATTTTATTCACTTTATGTATTACCTTAAATAATATGTAAACTGGAATCAAAATATGACTGAAAATAAATAACATGATTCAGAATATTAAGACAGCTGTGAGGCAGGCATTTTTTTAGCTACCTAAGGAACTATTGTTTTAAGTGGATCACTTTTGAAGTACCAGATCACTTTTCAATATTTAATCATTTGCTTCAATTTTAATTACATTTAACTTAAATATGTTCAATTTAGAATTTATTGACTGCTTTAAATTTAACTACATATAGCTGTTATAATTTTCAATTTAATAATTTATCGTTTCCTTTAATTTTAATATCGGAAAAGTTTACTTTTGTCCATTTCTCGATATTTCATGATTTACTTTAATTCTTATATTTAGTTGAGTAATTTAATAATAATTATTTAAAAAAAGCCCAGCTTGGGTGGCTAAATCTGTTCTTCACTAAACTTTGCATAAAACTTTTTTTTTTTTAAATTATTTTTTCTTTCACAAAGAAATCCACCGATTTATAAAAGCAGAAATACCTCCATACAACCAAAAAGTAAGATATTTTTCGGTTATTTTATTATTATTTTTTAAAGATCCTTTACAATCATTAACTTCGTAAGTTTTTCAAACATTGTAAAAACGTCTTATATTCATGTCACAGAATATATGAAAAAAAAAAAAAAAAAAACTACTGCATTAATTTTCGGTGGCTGGTGGTTTTCGACTCCACCGATGGAGAAAATTTATTGGTTGACTTTGGAGTGCCAACAGAGTTTGGAACCCTGTACCAGAGGGTCCAAAGAAAAGTTGACCATTCGCTTTTTTGTTGCACTTTTAACAACCAAGCGAAAAGAGAAATCTTTCTCGGGCTAATTATTAAGACGTTTTAAATTCTGGCGTTGTAGTCGAAAAGAGTCGTTGCATACTCCCCTTCAATATCATAGTGCATAGAATTATATTAGAAGAGCCATTTTCCAGCCACAAATACAATTAAAAAGCATCACCTTTCTGCTGAATTGAGTTTTTCATGAAACAGTTTTCCATTTGACGCCATCGGCTGTCTCGAATTGAATGGCAGGTCTCGTCGATACGTGCACCGTTATGATTTATGCGCGTTATGATTTATGCGCAAGTTAATCACTAGTTATGATTAATGCTCTATTGTCTTAGACACACAGAGGCAAGTGCTTTGTGTACCGTAACCAGTAATTTTGGACTGTGCTACCGTCTAGAGTTCAAGTCTAGGTCATCATTTCAGAGTTTTTGATTTCCGACTCATGCAGAGGAAGTACATTTGTTTGTCCTTGGAGTGCCCACGGTGTTTCGTACCCTGGAACAGAGAGTCCAAAGAAAATTTGACCGGTCGCTTTTTTCTGCACTTTTACCTACTAGGCTAAAGATGATGTCTCTCTCTGGCTTATTATTGAGGCGTTTTATCTTCTAGCGTTGTTGTTGAAGAGAGCCGCTTCAATTTTTTTAAACAAAATTCCTTCTGTCTGAATGTATGTAAATACCTGTAATTAATGCATGTAAATACCTAATAATAAGCTTCTAAACATTAACTAAAAATTCAATATATTAGTTCTAAAAAAATTGACCCTGGAAATATTAAAAATCTTCAGCTGATAAGTTGGCGAGATTTGAAATACTTACATTCAAATTTTCAGTACAGGTTCCATATGAGCGTAATGTTTCAATAATCATAATTAATTTGAGCATTATTATTATTTCCATATATTAAAATTTTTCTCCTAAGTTTGTTTTTGATTAAAGTTGATGAAATGAATCCATAAATCGAATATAGTGCCCATATAGATGTATTGAAACATTGTACATATTTTTGTAAAAAAATGCACTATATGCTATTTTTGTATTGTAATATACATTCGTTGTAGTTGCGTGCTTAATTACATAACAATTTTTCCCGAATGTTTCTCGGGCATTGCGTCTGTTCATGTACGTGTACTAACTATTCCGAGTGTCACGTGGGCACTTAATAAAAATATAATTTGATTAAAAAATAGCATTTTTATGTATTTTGAATTATTATATTAAAAATGTAGCAAAAAAGCAATTTTGAGTCAGCCCTCAAGTAAAAATTGGACTTTTATTGTACTGAATTGGTTAAAATACTTAATATTTAAGAGCCATCAATAAAGTTCCTGCTTTTCTTTTAATAAATATGTAGGAAACATAAAATATTTGTTTCTCACTCGACCATCACGAAACTCAGTCAAGTATTTTAAGAAAAAGTTCTATGCAAAGTTTTTTAATGAACATATTTAGCCACTCAATTTGCGCTTTTTTATAATAATTAATAAATTACCCAATTAAATATATTAATTAAAGTAACCGATAAAATAATGAGAATTGGACAATAGTAAACTTTTTCGGTATTAAAACTAAAAGAAAACAATAAATTATTAAATTGAATATAATATCAGCTACAAGTAATTAAACTAAAGCAAACGATAAATTATTAGATTGAATATATTTTAGCTAAGTGTAACTAAAATTAAAACAAACGATGAATTATTAATTTGAATATTGTAGAAACTTCATGTAATTAAAATCAAAGCTAAGGATGAATTGTTAAATTTAATGCATATAAACTATAGGTAATTAAAATTGAGGCAAACGATAAAAAATTGAAAAGTGATTTGGTATGTATTAAATGATCCAACTAAAATAATAGCCCCTTGGGCGGCTAATACATGTGTTTATAACTTATTAATTTTTTAAGAAATCATAATTTTTTGAATTATTGAAATTTATCCCCATATTTTGCACTTCTTTTAAAGAAAATTACCAAATGGGATTTAAAATTTTAAATAAAATTTCTATGAAATTTCTACTTGCTTTTAAACATTAAACAAAGCACAAAACTAATTTGAAAGTGTGAGCTCTTTTCAGTTATAAAATTTTAAAATAAATCATTAAAATCAAATTTCCATGAATGATATTGTTTTTTTTAAAAATTATACATATATTTTAAAATATTGCGAATAGCAGATAAAACTTGAAATTCATGAAATATTTTGAATACAAACAATTAGATTTTGAGAAAAAATACACGAGGAATAAAGAGCTACTGACGACTACAAAGTCTCTTAACATAAACTATTTGAATAATTTTTGTATTGATATTGATAGACAAATGCCTGCGTTACTTTTTATTCGAATATTATTTCCATAAATTTGACTATTTTTGTGCTATGTGTGTTTCCTGGTAAGTTTTTGGAGTTAAAAAAATAAACTCGGTATTAAATATATAAGAGACGAATTATGGAATGTATGCTACATATACATATATGAAAAATAAACTCAATTAAACGATAAATATAGTATATTAAAACAGCAATTCTGTAAATAATGAAATATTAAAGTCCCAAATAGATTGTTGGGATATTTTTAAATAAAAAGAAACTCCCAGTTTAAACCCTACACTTTTAATATTAACTTAAGATAGTTTTAAGTAAAAATAAATTAATGCCTATATATCTGTATTAAGATTTATAGAATTTAATGAAATGAAATTGCTTAATATATACTAAAAGGGTAGTAAAATACACACAATTATCAACTTTTCTGTTCTGTTTCACTTTTAGAATAAAAATTTATAAAAAGAAAACTGTTTTTGATTTATGTTTCTGAGAATACTTTTAAGGTAAATATATAAATCAAGTGCAATTTAAGAAGAAAAAAGACTTGAAAGATATTTCTTAATTTGTTACAATTAAGAACAAATGTGTATAATTCAGTATATTAATGATTCTTAATTTTACTTTAAAAATTATGCTTAAAAATTTCATACACGTACATTTTAAGACTTGTGGTGATAAATAATTCCATCTATTCCATTCCACGTATTAATACTACGTAACTTGTTATAAGAATTTATGGAATTGCATGTTGATAAATTGTAATGTATAAATTTTAAATGAATGGATGCAGCACTTTATAATTCTGAACACTGAACTTTATAAGGCTTTTTAATGAATTAAACCTCAAGAAATTCACTAAAACCTCTGTGTATACAGATCACATAAATAACTGAATTCGAGAATGTTCTACAAATTCGCCAAGTTAAAAACAGTTGAACGAGTGTGGTTTGCGTTAATGACTCCCTTCGATAAAAGAATAAGTAAATTAATATACGTTGTTTATGCCAAAAGTTAAAACTGGTCTCGCAAGGTTGCAATAATTGGCTTCCTTCCACAAAAAAATGATTAATGTATAATTTATTCCATATTGAATTAATAATAAATTCAAATTAAAAATTTTCATCTGAAGAAAACGACATTAAATTTACTTTGAGTCCCATTTATTCTTGTTACGTAACCCATAATCAGTAAATTAATTTTCCGTGACTTTGAATACAAATTTGTAACTTATCGTTGCTCGAACGTTGATATATTCAAGACTGAAAATAACTTATAAGATTAAAGAGACGATAGTATTATCCCCCACCCAATGGAGATCTGCCAACATACACAGATTTGTCAGCTTTCAGATCCAAGGGCTCACGGCACCTGACACAGTTTAAGAGATCACGTAGACGCTGATGCAAATGATAGCGTTCCAGAGTAACTGGGAAGCTTGTTAAATTCATACATGGATTAGTCATCATTTTCCTATACTCGCGTTCTAAGATTCCTTAGAGCTTTGCAAAAGGAACTGGAAACAATACGGCTGGATTAAATGCTGGCCATGTAATTAGTAAAAGATTCATTTGACAGTCCTAATGACTTCCACTGCTCTGGATTCATGTGGGACCAAGTTAAAGGTTGAGTGAAGAATCACGCTGAATCAATTCGCTGGATTAAATGATCTGTGTTGACAATATGATATTCCCGAGGCAGAATGTTTAAGAAAGGAAAACAATTGTATAAGAAAGGAAAACAATTGTATAAGAAAGGAAAACAATTTTGATAATTATAATTCCTTTGAAGGCTATTCTATTTTATTTTAATAAACTATAATATTTAAAAGTAAAATAAAAATGATAATATATGTTTGCTTAAAATATTTTTTCTTCTTATGTATAAAATTAAATAAATATATTTAGCACATATTAGATGCAGTTTAAAATCATATTTGTTACTTGCGTCATTTTACGATAATATTTTTATCAAATTTCTAAAATTTGCATAATGTACTGCAAAATGTTTCGGATGAAGAATGTTGTTCTGAACATTTTGTAACGATTTCTTGCCATATTTCTGAAAATATATGTTCATATTTTAAGAAACCTTACAAATGTAGGAAATCATTGTGAATGGTCTATGTACACATATTTGATACTGTACAATATAATTAATAATGGTTGAGTATTTTTCTATTTATTGATTCAACAAATATTACCCACATAAAAAAAGAAATTATGTTACTAATGTAAGTATTCAATCACTGAGTTATATGCAATGTAGTTCAAAATATATTTTATTCATTAAAAATAACTTAGTTTAGTAAACAAATTCAGTTAATAGTTGTTTTATTGAACACACACACACACACACACACACACACACACACACACACACACACACACACACACACACACATTGACACACACACACACACATATATATATATATATATATATATTTAAGTATATGTAACAAAATATGCATAGAATTATTATTTTATGTTGGTATATTTATAATATATATATGTGTGTGTATTCAATAAAACAACTATTAAATGAATTTAAAATTATTAATTCTTATAAAAATAAAACCCCGGATGCACATATTTACACATTTTTCCAAATTTACCAACAAAACATAATGATTCTAAGCAAAATTTGTTCCACATTCTTAAAAAGAATTTAAGGCAAACAATTATTTCACTCTCAATCATTATTCGCTATATTTCTCCGAATCAAATGCATTAAATTTTTGCTAATCTGATAGATAAGGGGAAAAAAAAATGAACCATATAATTTGCAAATTCTAAATCTGGTTTATGACAGATTTGCAGGTTTAAATTCGGTTTGCAAGAGGTCTAACATTCACACACAGAAAAATACTTAAGAAAAAATGGAACCACTATAAAATATTTCATAAAGCAAAATATCAAAAAGAAAAATTAATACAAAAAGAAAAACACATACATGAAGTAAAACATGAAAAGAAAGAACAATCCATAATTAAAACAATTAAATTAAAAGATTCAAAACTTACTAAAACAATTGAAACATATAAGATGCTCATGAGTTAAAATAATTGAAAATACATTAATAGATAATTGCAATAGTTTATAACATTGAATAATGTAAGTTCATGAATGAAATTGCAAAAGTGCTTTTACATTTATCTCATAACTATTACCGTGATGCTTGTTATCTTTAATCACGAAACCTTCACTTCATATTTTGGTATACCAGAGTTATTAAATTTCAAATTAATATGTAATTCTTTTGGAAACAAGATGTTCGATTTTCTTTCGCTTTTTATAGTTTTATATCGTTTATAGTACTCAGTTTAAATTTTACTTATTTACCATCAAATTCCAATAATACTCCTTCACTCCAAAAATGGACTTCTGTATAAGTTTATTCCGATTTTATTTAATAGATTCTATGGTTCCACGATTCCAATACCTCGATTTTCCCTCCAATTAAACAACGAATTGAATTTGTTTGAATTAAACATTTCTACAATAAATGAATATATAAACAGTGAAGCTTTTAATACTGAGGATGATAGTTTAATGCGTGATAAAAAAAAATAGTGAGCTGAAATTATCAAGTGAAGCATCGGTATTAGATCAACTTTGAGTGAGGAACCTATGGAGGAAATCCTGTAGAATCTGCATAGGGTTAGGGACACTAACCCTTATCTAAGGCCTTGAACGCGATATTGTTGGTAATAATTGTATTTTTCATTTCATTTAAGCGTTCAATCAGACTCGTTTGGAAGTAACAAGAACGGATGAAGTAAAAATATTGTTAATATTCGTAGATCAGAATAGAATCATGATTATCATCTTTGTGGAGCTCTCTGTATTTTTGTTTGAGTAATTTTATGATTCTCTAATCAAGCTTAGTAATCACAACAGAAGGAAATAATAACATGGTGTTACAAATCAAGTTTACTTTTAAGAATAAATTATCAAACATAAATTTGTTTTACATATGGCATCATCTTAATAAAATTTTGAACAGCTTCAAAAATAGACACGATACATTATAGTAACGATTGTTAAAAATAAACTATTTTTGCGGAAGCCATTGGACTTCGATTGTAGAGATAACATTGGATGTCAATGGGATGGACCATGGGGCTTATATGGGCTTAAGAAAAGGAATCCATTTGTGTAGTATCATTTTATTACCTCTAAATAAGTTACACATACACACATTTATTACCTTGGATAAGTTACACATTACAATTATATATATAAGCAAATTATACATATAATTTCAAATATATAAAGAAAATAAAGGAATAGTCTCTCGACATAGAGACTGTCCCATTCCTTGGGTGGCTGCGGAAAGATCTAGTGGTCCTGATTGCATACTTGTAGTCAAAGATATTTTCATCGAGCAGTGGGTTCGAGTCCTGATGCTACTTAAGAACCTCCTTGTGGCGAGACTGATGCACTTAAAATTCATAGAAGCTCCTAGTCCTCCCATTGAACGTAGTGTGTGTAAATTAAGATGAGAGGGGGGTAGCGTAGGGGTCGTTTTCGTCATTTGACTGAGGTTCAAAATTAGGAGATTCATCGCCAATAGCCCTCGTGTTTTTTAAACAATAACACTCCCAGTCCTTGGTCTTCACTGACAGGTCCCTTCTTATTTCGCCTAGTCGCTAGAGGACGCTTCTGCTGCTTGAGGCAGTCAGCATGCAGTTAATAACAATAAAAGTGATTAAAGCTTTTAATTTGTAAAATAAGTCCCTTCCTAAATTTAAAAGGTTTACCAATGATGAAAAAAAGACATTTTCGCGATATTAAATATAATTATTTCTATCTATTTTATGTGTATTTCTTATAATTCTTTTCATATTTCTTTTTTAGATTTCAGGATTTCTTGACAATTCTGTTTAACTTGGCGTTCTTGTTGATATACAAGCATTAAAAAGTAATTTAAATGTTATAATTAGTCATTATAACCAAATGTACTGTTTTCAGTTCTAGATGGTTTAAACCTGATATAAGGAATAAAAATTTGTTTCAGTTCTAGGATTTAAATAAATAATCTTTAAAATAATAACTACTTTGACAGTGAGAGGTACACTCTACAAATAATAAAGGCTAAAATAAATATACTATTACTTTATTTCTTCTTTTTTATACTTCATGAAAAATAACTTTTATGGAGGATCTTAAAGCGTTATTTAAAACTTTACTTAAATAGTTTTCTTAAGTACATATTTACTTGGTTGAAAAAAAACTGCTAGTATTCTTACAAAACTTTTATTCTTGTATACATTTTCTCTTCCAAAGTTCAGACTTTAAACCTACTTATATAAATTTCAACGTAACTATAATGTAAATGTTATATTCACAGAAACTTTATGGTTTTGTTTAATATGTGTAAGATAAAGATAGTAGACTTTTATCAAATACTGCTGTATTTATACAATTTCAGTGTTTGAAAACTAACAAACAGAAAAATATTTTCCGCTGTAATCTGAATTTCTCCCTAATTAGTTATAGAATGCTTGATGTTATTATCTACACTTATGTTATCTACTTTTATAAGCTTGACATGTCTTAAAAAAAGAGTAATAATTTGTATGAATAATTATTATTTTTATTATTTTACACTTTAAAAAAGCGTACAAGTCCTGAAATTATATTGTTTACATAACATTTTTTTTTCTCATGAGTAGATTCATTTTATTGGCATGGTTGTGATACTCTTAGTATAAACGTCTTATCATAAAATATTTGTAAGAGCCGTAAACAAAATAATGTCTGAAAGTAAAACTATTTTCTTCACTTTCCATATTCCATGAATAAATTTTCATCTTACTCATAAATTTGAATTTGTTGTTTCTCCTTTATACAAGTCTACTCTATTGAACGTATGAATCCTAGTTTTTAAGTTGCTTCACTGATGTATGGAAAAAACCGTAAATATATTCTCACCAATTTTTTTTTTTTTTTGAAATTAATTTTTGAAAATATTTTTTGATTTCGACCCCCCTCCCTCCTCTTATCACCATTTTAAGACTTTTTCTAGCAAATGCAACATTTTCCCCCAAACCTTTACTACTCAAGATAGACGCATTTTAATGAGATTTTGAGCTCTGCTTGATTTATTTAAGAATATTCGATTTAACAAATATGTTGCCACATTAGTTTTTGTAACAGACCAAAAAAATTATTGATCAAAGGTAGAGTTTTCATGTATATGTGTGGATAGCATAAAGTAATGATAGAATAGTCTAGAAGCACGAAATTCGATACGATGAAGCTGAATCATTATGATGTGTACCTGGAAAAGAATTTTTTTTTATTCCACTTTAGATTTCTTAAAACTTAATTTTGAAGAGATCAAAAAGCAAGATTTTCCCTGCACTGCGCATAAGTCTTGCTCAAGTTACATCATATGGATGGTTTTATGGTTTATCCAATGAGTCATTGCAAAAACTATTTTTTCAAAAAGCAAATTTTACTGTTTGTAGCGAGGTTTGAGTGTTCTCTTTGTTTACTGGAAATAATTATATCGGGGAAGGCATTTTACAAGCTGTGTTTATCGTCTGAAAGTTTATTCATTTTTGCTTTGAATGGAAAGGCATTAAATATGGTTTATCAAGAAGTTCTTCTGATTGAATATTAATATTACACCGTAGCTTAATGTTAATTGCCGAGTTAAGATATTCTTTTATTAATAGATATTTTACAACGCTTAAATATCGTTTTAGGACAATTTATTGATCAAGCAAGGCTTTGCTTAAGAATTATCTTTATACCCCAAAATAAAATTGTAAAAGTAATAAATTTTCGGATAAATTATCTTACATTTTGTTGGATGTAGACCCTAATTAAAAAATGTTTTTTTTTTGGTTGCTTGTTGGATTTGTGGTGAGTTTTCAATTAACCCGCACGAGGAACAAATGCTTCAGCTCAGTTGAAATAAGTAATTCACTTGAATATTACGTTTCAAATATAAGATCGACCCTTATGAATTATAGATAGTACTATACACTTTACATATTCATTTTATATTTTATTGTTGCAAATTTAATCCATCTAAGCTTTAATTGAACCCAAAGCAACAATTTAATGTATACAATAATAATTATAATTCTTTAAAATGTCTTGAACAATCCTATAATTCTTTTGAGTAAAATAATTATAATTCCTTGGAAGTTTTTATTTGAAACTAAGTAAGAATACTAATGACACGCACAAAAAAAAACATAATCACCGATCGTAATTGCATACATAACAGAAAATTAATAATTCAAGCAAGCTAATAGTAGAAATTATCACTTTAACGAGCTTCACTGCGATCTTGTTCCATTCTTTGACTGATTTATTGAAACACCGCGAAAGACAAAACTTGAAAACTTCTCCGCATAATTCGCTCATTTACCCTTTTCTGACTCTGACAAGTCTAAAAGTCCCAAAGGAAAAGGATTAGCTTTTCTCTTGAACATATACTATCGAAATTAATCACTTAACCAAATTAAATATTGGAGATAAATATTGATTGTGAGAAGTGGATATGTAATTAACTCGATGAAAGATACAGGACTCGAGTTCCTGTACTAAGTAGATATAAGAAAAATCGATATTTATTCGAGATGTAGGCCACTGTTACTTGTTCACTTCAATAACAAACTTCCTCCATGCCTATAAAGAAGATAACCCTCATTACTCCGTCAGATGACGAATAATTAGTAAAGTATTCTTAATAGTATCCAAGCATTATTATTCTGAATGTTTGTTTATGGAAGGTTGCATTTCAGAACCCAGTTTCCTGTGTAGTCCATTATCAGAATTTGGCTCAGTCTTGTAAGAAAGAGTTAATCATTTGTTTAATTAATATTGAAATTGAGCAACGATTTGATTTTCTAAAGATCATACAAAGTTTTGAAGTAAAGACTCAGGCGTAATATTTTCTAGGCAAGGAGATTTTAGACAAGAATATTTTTGAAAAAAGTATACTTTCTTGGCCAAAATATCCGAAATACCTAGGATGCCAAGGCAACTGCTAAAGACCAGTGTTATAAATTACTTTTTGAACAGGATTAGATGAAATTTTCGAAGAAAAAATTAATAATTATTTCAATTAAGTTACTTATATATTTATTGTAGATACTTTTAAGGAGTAAAAGAACATGAAATAATGTTCTAAAATGTGAATATAATAAAAACATGGTATCAGATATTACATTTAAATCTTGTATCGTTATTTCTCTTTCATAAAAAGTTCAGTAACAATAAATGCATTCTAAATAGAATTTTTGTGACTTCATTCCTTTGAAAGACAATAAAATGGTCCGTAAAACTGAATTTAGGAGCTATACAAAAGTATCTTAAAATATGTATAAAATAAGCTACAGTAAATTATATAACATTAAAATACATTTCGTATTTATTAAACTAAACGATTGCAAACCGGAGTTCAAAAGCTCTTTGAATTTGTTCCATCTTTTTGCATTCCCAATCTCGTTATTTATACTTTTTCAAATTGAATACTTCTTTACACACTGAATCTAATAATTGCAGAAAGATCTTAGAAGTATAAGGCAGACCAAGGCTGAAGAAAAGAACTCCATAAAAAAAAATAAGAACTCCATAAAAAAAAATTCCATTATTTTTTGCTGATAAAAATCTTACATAAACTTAAAATATAGTGCCTGAAGGAGAGAAAAGTCACTAAAAACTCGATACCTAATTAAATATTCATACGATCATGTCTAAGAAAAATAACTATTTACAACTTTCATACAAAACTACATCAACATACGCTGAGTAACCACAAAAATTGAGACACCCTTTAATAAAGAGATGGTCCATCTTTAGCTCCGATCATAGTCGATATTCTTCTTGGAATGCACTCAAAGAGTTGACCATACCATTTCTGAAGAATATTGCTCTAAGCTGACTTAATAGCAGCTCTAAGCTGGGCCAGATTAGATGTTGGTATTTCCAAGCTTTAATGTGATTATTCGACGCCATCCCTCAAATGCTCAATAGGATTGAGATCAGGAGATTCAGCTGATTGGAAGCAGTTTAAACCCTGATTGATGTTCCTAAAAACAATTAGAGACGGATCAAGGAGGTGGCAAGATGCATTGTCCTGCTGAAAGTGACCATCTCCATAAGATAACATTATAACAATGAATAAGTGCACATGATGTGCAATGATGTTGATGTAAGCTGAACTGTTCAGAGTTTTATATCCAGGGATGCAAAATGACCCTGGATACTCCAGAGAAATATTCCCCACAACAAAATTCAACCAGCCTGAATATTTGACATTCAGCAGGAAGATCCATGAATTCATGCTGTTTGCGCCTTATCCTAATCCTGCCATCTACGTGATGGATCAGGAAATGAGATTCATCGGATAATGCTACTTTTCTCCAATCAGCAAGTGGCCAATTTCACCGTTCCTGGGACTGCAATAGGTCCCTTTTAAAAATTTTCTGTGATACTAAAAATACTCTTGACGTCTTCTGCTGTTAAAGACTATCATTTACATAGTCCGTCTTTTTCTGCATTGGGATATGCTTTGTGATATACCTAATCAAATTCAACTGTAATATGTCGCTGTTGAACGAGAAAATTCTATAAGATTCATCATTTCACAAAAGTTGACATCAGCCCTTCTTTCATCAACGAACATCCCTTGTTCAAAGTCGCGTAAATCTTTCATCTTACCCATTTTCACAGTAACTTCGTGATAATCTGAGCGATCCTTATATAAGCAACTATGCGTTTTTCAGTCACTCCACGTTACTTTCAGAATGGTTTACTTTCAAATAAGGGGTGTCTCTAAATTTTTGGCCATTCAGTGTACATTTAACATTAAAGCCCCTTTTTATTAAAAAATGGGATAACTATTAATAAAAACTAGGAACTAGACAAAATGTGGACGTAAATTACTTCCTCTGATAAACGGGCAATTAAATTTATATCAAATTGAAATAAGATTATTTAAGAGGATTTATACCGTATGAAAAAAAATTCCATACTACAACGGGAGTGAATACAGAAATTAGCGTTTCTTTAAAGTGGAAATTTTTAAACGAACTTACAATAATAATACGCACTTTAAGACGGAAAAATACTCACGACATAAGAAGATTAAATTGGATTGTAATGACAGTTTGTTTTCAGATATCTCTTAATGCTCCCTCCCTAATGATTAGACTTCGATGGTCAGTGAATGGTTAGCTAAAGTTTCAGAACATCACAAACGAGAATTTAGTTGATATGTAAAAGATAATAACTTCTATTTCTAGGGTATATCTGCCATTTGTTCAGTTTGACAATACCAATATCTCTCACACAGCTTCGTGCATTATATGAGCACTGGTCACCTTTAGGAAGGAGGCAAGGTGATAAATTTAATGGGTAGCTTTATATCTATGTCGGAGTGATGCCACTATTCATCGATGGGATGTAGGAATACATAAATTATCAGAAAAGATTCTAAAGCATCTGATTCGTTACTATCAACGTTCAGACAATTCAACGTTGATAAGTGACTAATACAACGGGTTCTGAACTCACAGCGTCTACTACCATGCAGATCAGAGCGCATGATTACAGTGCTTCCGAGTTTTTATTGTCCCTGTCTAGAGTAAATTAGTTTTCAATTATACATCCAGCTATAAAATGAGCTAGTAGCCAAATAGTCATGGTCGCGAACTCTTGGTGTCATAAGTTTTAGTCCTGGTGCACTAAAGAAAGTCTGATGCAGGTTAAGTCTATTTAGGCTTCAAGTTCTCTCTTTGGCGTGGTGTAGAAATTTGGTGAAGAGATATCAACCCCTGTGTCACTTTCGTCACATGACCGAGGTTCAAAAGTACGAGACCCGTTGTCAATAGTCATCGAGTTGCTTCTAAATGTGACGACGCTAATGAACAATTATTTAAAATCAGCCATTCAATCGAAATGGACACAGATTACCAGCGAAGTCATGCAAATATTAGTAAGATTAGTTGAATTTGAGTCAAACTGTCGCTTACCATAAAAAAACGGATTTTTTTTTTGTGAGACGTATTTTGATATCTTGATTATAATAGAAAATTTTAAATTTCCGTTCATGTATATATGCGATTTTTACAAAAGATTATACAATTACTTGCTACGTGATTAAATTATATTTATATGTCATTTGCATTAAAAATATTTGACGTTTTCTTAAAGTTTTTAAATGAATACGCCACTGTATATATATATATATATATAACTACGTGTTATGCAACACAATAAAAATATTCCACACAAAGTAACATAATTATTTGGAAATGAAACAGAGAATAATCATTGTCAAGAAGGTGAAATCCTTTTTGTATATCGGTGTTTTGACAACAATAAAAGAAATATTTAAAAGATTGCTATTTCTGTTTTTTTTTTCCCTTCAATTTTAAGATTAGAGGATGTTCGTATATTTTTAATTTTTTTACGTTCACAGTAATTGAACTTTTATATAGAAATCATCACTATTTTTGAATTACATATAGGAATTTACAAAGCGTATTCCGAAAGTAAGTACCATTTCATTGTACCGCTGACGCAACGCTGCGGTCGGCGTTCTGCGCATGCGCACTAGTCTTCCTTGTTCACTGGCTCTCAACTGATGCCATTTTGGTTGCCGTACGTTGTTTTTCAGTTTGCTACACACATTTAAAATGTTTAAGACAATTATTGACTTCGTGCTGCAATTTGATTTTCGATTTTCAAACGCAAGGAATGTGAAACCGGCTGAAATTATCAACAAGTTAAAGACGTTTAAAGTGAAGATACGATGAGTGATGAAATGGTGAGAAAGTGGGTTAGAATGTTTAACGCAGGTCGAACAAATGTCCACGATGAAGCTCGCATTGGTTGGTCTTCTATTGTCAACGGTGATCTAGTTCTGAAAGTTGATGAAAAATCCATGAGAATAGACGTTTCACAATGACGACACTTTCAGACGAATTTTCACAAATTTCACGTACTGTTTTGTACGAAATTTTTACAGACCGCTTAGGTTATCCTAAGGTGCATTCCCGATGTGTTCCGAAAATGCTCACTGATGTTCTCAAAACCAAGCTACTAGGCAGTGCATTGCCATTTCTTACACGATACAGTGAAGAGGGAGAGGTTTTTTTTAAAACTGAATTGGGACAGGTGACGAAATGTGGGTTCGTCATGTCACACCAAAATCGAAACAACAGTCAATGGAGTGGAGACACACTTATTATTCGAAAAGACAAAAGTTCAAAACGATAATGTCATAACAAAAAATCTTGTGCGCTATGTTCTAGGATAGGAAAGGGGTTTAGCTTACTGAATTTCATCCCAGGGGTGCAACTTTCATTGCTGCACGATATTGTGAGACTTTAAAAAAACTATGACATGCAATTCAAAACAAACGGAGAAGAAGGCTCAGTAAAGGAATTGTGTTGCTCCATGACAATGCTCGGTCTCATACTGCTGGTGTCACGCGAACGATGATTCGACAGACTCGTTGGGAGCAGTTCGATCATCCGCCATAAAACCCAGACTTAATGCCGTCCGACTAGCAGTTGTCCCTGCAAGGCTATTAGATCCGATGATGAGGTGAAAAATGCTATGGAGTTGTGGTTATTGTTATTTGCGGAAAGTTTCTATGAAGAAGGCATAGAAAAAATGGTACCCCGCTACAACAAGTGTTTGAATATCAGCGGACACTATGTAGAAAAATAGATTAAAGTATGCTCTTTCATACAAATAAGAAATTGGCTTGAAAAAAGTTTGAAAGAATGACTATAAATGATTTAATTTCAAACAATAAAAACCAAACTATATGTTTAAAATTTCAAGCTCTTTCATTGCATCTATATTTATTTAAAATCAGAACTGCTGATGTTTTCGTATTTAATCAGAATTATTTCTTCTTCAATGATTGTATCCTACTGAATCGATTCTATTTCAACCAATGAGTCGACATTCATTTCTAGAAATCGTTTGCACACATAAGCAAAGTCCTGAAGTGAGTAGCAATTTTCTGTTTCAATATATATCAGCATTCTTGGATAAAGGCTAGAATAATATCAATACTGCGAATTTGTCTATTTCTTAAAGAAGAATAGTTGTCAACTTTCATAGTTACTTTATGCGGATTTTACTTAGAGCACGTCGATTTAAATTGATAATATTTACCATCCCGAATTTCAACTATTCAACTCGCTTATATTTTACTTTTCTCTTGTATAATTTTTATTAATCTTAGGTTAAAGCTTACTTTAATTTAATAACTCAAATTGATTGAAAATGAAATTATTTGGTTAAATGAAATGAATTCTTATTCTTATTTCTATTTGTGTGACTTTGAACGAAAATTGGAACAGCAATAATTAGGCGAATCAATTTAGCAATAAATATAAAAAAGAAAGTTGACATATGTATAAACTTTTGGTTAAAAAACTAGGAAGGATTTTTCATTCATATATTTTTGCTTACTACTGTGGTTTAAATTATTCTAAAACAATCTAAATGCAATGAGAAACTCAGCCCTAAAAATCGAAAAGTAATAATTTTTCTCGGTATTCAGAATTAGTTTCACTTTTATCATTTATTTAATAGTAAACAGCCAAATTACAGAACTTTCTGCTAGAATGGATTAAAAAATAATTAAGTAAAATAAGCCTGTAGGACATTTGAAACAATACGCATATACACAATTCGCATTTCTAAATTTTCAATTTTATGTTTGTTAAATAACGTAAAATTGTAGATAAAAATGAATCGACAAAAATATTTATATGGGGGGGGGGAATGAAATACTAGCTCCAAGAATATTTTCCGTCAAATTTGTGCCAATTTTTTACATGCCATTGTGACTTTTGTAAGTAAAGACTTCCAAAACGGTATCTCTCAGTTTTGATCGACACATTTTTTTTCTTACCTTTTAAAAGGATATTAAAGCTAAAATATATATTGGATCACTTTTTCTGAACATATATACAAGATGCAGCCTGTGGTGTTGAGCTCTAATGGGAAATTTTAATTTTAATTGTTTTCGTTACATTTTATAAGTTCAAAACATATATCACATCCACACATATATCACAATTTTTCACAAGTATTCTACCTTTGAATTCAAACTATTTCTAAATTTTATATATTAAAGTAATAAATATTTTTAATAATCATATGGAAAAAATTTAAGAAATGAATAGATTAAGAAAACTATTAAAAAGGCAAAACTGTCACTCATTGTGATTCACTTGTCTTCGTAATAAGAATCTCGATTTCTTTGCAAATCAGATATTCAGTTAAAAATATTTAGGTTTTTAACGAATTGCTTATCAATTAAGATTTTTGATGTTTAATTTCAAATGTATTTCATGTAAACAGTATGTATTTGTAAAAAAGTAAAAATAAAAAATAAGTAAAATCTTTTTAAAAAAATGAAAAACATCTACCAAAATGAAATAAATAACAATTGAAATACTTATCTTTCAATTAATTTTTATTTTAACTTTCAGGTAGATTTTTTTCTAAAATACTTTCTTAAGTTTTTTTTTTTTTTTCCTGTAAATAATAATTCATTTTAATAACATTTAAAACTTCTTTATAAGTTGTATTCTTTCACTCTAACAATTCTAACAGCCTTATATTTCTAATATGTTTACTTAATAGTCTACTAGTCAATTATTTTTTGTTTTATTATAGTTTATTTATATTATTTCTAATATACATAAGTATATGTATATTCTCTTGACCGTTTTGCTTTAGTTATGGATATTCGTAGAATGTTATGCGTTTGTGAAATTTAATATTTATGTTGTGTATATATATATATATGTGTGTGTGTGTGAGTGTGTGTAGTAAAGAGGAAAATGAGCAAAATATATTACTTTTTTTCATTAAGTAAATTCATTATTAATAAAAAGCTATTAGAGAAATGTTTAAAGAAAAAATATAAAAATACTAAAGAGAGAAAATTTTACATTATAAAAAATGGTAAATACTAAACAAAATTAGATACAAGCAATTATATCATAATCTACATAAATTGACATAGTACAGCAATCTGAATCTTTCCCAAGCTACAGATAAGTTGTTATTTAAAAAATTATTGATCCAACTGTCTCACTACGCAATAGCTTTACAAAACACATGTAAACATCATAAATCAAATGAAAAATTGAATAAGACAAATATAACAAAAATAACAATTTTATACTAGAAAAGTATAATTATAAGAGCATAATATAAGAACATTAAACAATTATTGAAAACAAACTAAAAAAACATTGAAAAGCTATAAAAAATATAATCAAAATCTTGCTCTGAAAACATCATAACACGTGCAAATGTAGAAGAATAATGTTGTAGAAAAAAATATTGAAAATGATAAAGCCATCGACATTCAAAACTTAAAATTAAATATATTATTACAAATCAAAGTTAATAACATATTTTATGATATATCCAAAAAATAAAAAAAAAAAATTATGTGAAATGTAAAAAGTATGAAAAGGTAAAAGTTTAAAATTAAAAATAAATTAAAGTTTTTTCGAAAAATTTATAATTTCTTCCAGAAAAAATTCTTCTCTTAAATGAACGAACGTAAAAATAGCAATAGCTTTTTCTACTTAAAAATGATTATATTTTAAATTTTTCATAAGGAAATTAATTGAATAATTAGCCTGAAGGCAGATATAAATATTATTTAAATTTTCAAGAATATGAGAGGAATTCACGAACCTTTTATTACTTAAAATATAATTACATATAATATTTCAAAAACTCAATATACTCAAGTTACTGCTGCAAAATAAGAACATGTGTACAGTGAAAATTAAATTTTTTCTCTCATCAAAAATATTATTATATATTTCATTATCAACATTTTTTAAACAAATAACTAAATCCTAAGATTTAAAAATATTATTATTCGTTCGTAATAATTTTAAATAAATTGAATAAAAACATAAGTAAGATTTAACTTGTAGATTATAATTATTTTCAAAAATTATAATATTATCAATATATCTAAAAAAGTAAAATTGTTATGATCATAGAGAAGTGTAAAATATAATTTTGATCATAGTGAAGTGTAAATAAATTTTAGTAAAGCTATTACTAGAAGACCACTTTGATGAATGCTTTTATTATGTATATATAATAATAATAATAATAATAATATTTCTATAACATTCATAATTTTAAAATCTGAATCTGGCTTATGATAAATTAGCAGGTTTAACATATTTTACAAGTCCAAAATTCTTCACAGAAAAATTATATATGCATAAAGGGAAACATCCAAATATCAACCAATAAAAATAAAGAAAGTACAGTACAAAAATTAATAAATCAGATTAAAAAAGATCAAAAATTAACATTAAGCAATTGCCTAGCAACAAAGAAAATATGTATTTAAAATTAATATCGCACTATTTTCCTCCTTTGATAAATTCGAAAATGTAGTAATGTCCTCTATCTGAGAGAAAGATTATTAATGTAAAGGCATTTCGAAGGCTTTATGGGAAAACTATGAAGAAAAAATTTAAAACGGAATATAAAGAAAGGAGGAAAAAAACACATTTGAAAACATTAATAAAAATATAATAATTCTAAAAATTTCTTAAACTGAATCAAAGAAGAAACAATTGAAAGTTATAATTATTTCATTTTAAATTACTAATAAGAAAATTCAAAGGATAATTAGCATTCTAACAGTTTTTCTTAAATTTATCCAGGTTAATATAAATATCCTCTCTGTATTTTGGACACAAGTCTTATATTATGCAACTTTTGTTTATAAAAAATATTTTTAAGTACATTTAGACTTAATGAATTCCCAAATAAGAGAACCTTATGAATCCCAAAAAATAATCCGCTTAATAATCCGCTTCATTTATATTAATATTAGTTTTCACAAATTTAAATACTCTGGATAGAAATATGATAACTATTTATTATTTTTATTATTTTTAATTTGAAGAACAACATCACCAATATATCTAAACGTTCTCATACGATTATAATAAAACTATTATCTTCATAAAAATATAAAAAAACTTCGTCTATAAATTACTTGTAGGACCTCCTTGAAATATACCTTTAATCTGTTTATAAATCTATTAAAATATAAGAAACATATAATAAATAAAATAATTAAATTAAAAAAATATTTTATATTATTAAAATATATATAACTTTATTCCAAGACTATTATAACTAATTAAATTTTTCATTTTCAAAACCTTTAATAATATTAAGTATTATTTAAATCTTTTTAGATCTTTAATAACATCCCTTATGTCAGTTGAATTAAAGATCTCCAATAGAAATTAATGTCTTTAAAGAAAAGAATTAAGATCTTCAAAATCATAGTTATATATACTATAAATCTACTTAATATTAATAATTTTGACTGTATCAGTGCTATTTTGAATAATGGCAGTACTCTATAAATTATCTATGATGTTTTGTAATTTCTTACCAGCAAGAGTAATATATTATTTTGAACCATATTTTTTAACTTTCAAATTTTTATAGGAGTATGCTTACATTTTAAGTAAAAATGTTTAGTTAATTTAACATTATTATATATGCTATTGATATCAATTTTGTTAAAAAGATGCTATAACTGTATTGGAAAATTTCTTTCTGGCTATTGCTCACAACTAATTTTAAAGGAATTATTGTTCTCAAGACGCTTGATACTTGTAGTTAAGTTAAAATATAATTTTTTACATATAATAGCATAATTATTAAGTACTTTGTATATATAAGTAAAAATAAATTTGTTCAGGAAATTAATAGTTCCATTTTTTTAAAATTTCTCAAGTGAATACTTTTATTATATGTATGAATGTGAATGAATGACATTCTATTAAGAAAATCGTGGGTTTTTTAATGATTCTAATATATACTTTTTATAATTATATTCACATACTTGAGGCTTGCGAGTAAGGAAGATTATAGAGGATAAATGGAACAGATCTTGACGTTAGCTAAAACAATTCTTTAAATCTCTGAAGTGAAGCATGGAAGCTTAAGTCGTAGTTGAATTGTTCTTCTTAAAGCCTGAGGGAACTTCAAAATAACGAGAAACATCCCCTTTAAACCAAGCTATGTAGCATATTGTTTGAATGTTTATGAAATAATTAAAACTAAATCTTGTGGACTTGAAAGTATCTCGAAATAGTAAAACACGAATCAAAAAATGGAAGTAAACAAGTAAAACCTTTATAAGTGATTTAATCATACTATCATTTTAACCTTTTTTAATGAATCAATTCACAAATGCGAAACAAAGATGAAGTCTGTTTCAAATACGAAAATTGCTCCGTTTTAATGACCCACGTATTTACTATCGTCTGGCAATGAGCTCGATGATAAAGGATTAACTATTCCATCAGCCTTAGTTTAGAAACGTAATACGATACCTGACGACTATTTCTCGTCATTTAATCAAGTGGACGGATACATGTCTGTCGATTGTGTCGATGTCAGTCAAACAATGATAACTTAATGAATTTTTTGTCTGTAATTTATGTCTCGAAAAAGTGTTGATTAAAAAGTCAACAATTGTTGATTGTACTGTCGCCGGGAACTTAATAAGTGTTGCAACTTTCGTAAGGGAATATAGCGCGGCTAGAGTACATTCCACAACAGAACATTATTGTCATAATGAAAAACTTGTTAAAGATAACTTTGTTAAAAAAAGTTAAAAATTGGAAAAGCCACTATAAATATTTATAAGTAATAGACAAAATGTTAAATTATATAAATTTATAGTTTGATTATAATTAGCGAGGTGGATCTAGAAACGTAACAGAAACACAAAGTTTTTAGATAATGTTAAATGGTTTACGAAACAAATATTTTAACCCTGATAAAATTTGATCCCGAATTCTTCTTAAAGTACTTTTTTTAACTTTTTAATATACCATGAATATATTTTAATTTCATATCTTAACTTGTTAACGTGCGTAGCATGTCAACATATATACATTTAAATGCAAGTCAGAAAAGGATTCTAGTGTTAAAGTTTTGAAATATTCTGAATGTGTGCTGCGGTTATGGATAAAAATTAATTCATCCGAACTGAAATGTAACTTATGTAAGATTTGCTACAACTTTGCGATTTGTTAAGGACTGCCACACTTTATCTGGAAGCCTCTAACATACGTTGAAATGAAAATTCAAATTTAAAATCTTCTCACTATACAATGCTGTAGTATTATCAGAGTTTTAAATATCAAATGGAATAGTTACATGATATATAATTGCAAAAGTTAAATAAAAAACTAAATCTCTTATAAAAGCATGTAGTGGTTTTTCTAAAGGACATATCAGATATCATACTTTCAACTTTTCATTTAGAGAAAATCAGGTATGACATTCTAGGATATCTTTTCTGTATTTTGGCTATAATGCTGTCAAATTTAAGTTTATTCTAACTTACATTTTGACATGCTTTTTGAAGGAGTTTATT
Organism: Nephila pilipes; assembly: GCA_019974015.1. NCBI lineage: Eukaryota > Metazoa > Arthropoda > Arachnida > Araneae > Nephilidae > Nephila > Nephila pilipes. The sequence continues at coordinate 12,729 of BMAW01090536.1, read as the reverse complement.
TGACGAGTTACAATGTCTCATATATATATATACATATATATTTATTTGGGCCATAAATCTTTCAGTACATAACATTCAATTACATAATGGAGCATTATTTATTAAAATTATACTTGGGATCTCAATAGTTTTCTGTTCAATAATCCTAGCCCTTTTTAACAAGACTGAAAAGGAAACTGGAATACATACATGCAGAATCGGAAGTATTATGATGATTTGATTTCATTAGCATATGTAGAAATGTCAGCTTGCGAAGTAATAAATGATTAGAAAACACACAGATGATGATTAAAAATATATATCAGAAACTAAGCGTTAAAATAAGTATCAGAAACTAATCTTTTGTTCCTATATTTCCTGATTTTGTAAACATGAAGTATTTTTGTAAAGAAATTTTTTGAATAATATGGGTTACTTCATTACAAATAAAAAGTGCAGGATTACCTGAAAAATTAATATATACAGAGTTTCATTGACTTTAGTGCATTTTAGTATTGATGTTTTCGTAAAATATTTAAAGTTTCGATTTTTTTTTTTTCGATTTCTCTTTCGAAAACACACATTTCAATATAACGTATGACAAATAAGGATGTTATTTGTTTAACTCAATATCGCTCATAGCTTCTATGAAATAAAGATTTGTTTAAATTGCAAAACTGAATTGAAAATTAAAATGAGAAGCCTGATAATGTTCTTATTTTTAAAACTTTGACTGTCAACAGTACGAGTATAACCAAAGACCTTTTTAGTTATCTTAAATTGTAGATAATCATAAAGTATATGGTTCTGTAGAGGAGAAATTATATTGAAATATTATTTCGATTATATATGAAAATCTTATAGATATAAATATTCTTTAGATATTCAAAATAATTGTAAGAAATTCTGTAATATTTGCATTCAAGTTGATTATCCGATTAATTTTCTAATAACTAATTTAATCTATGTACGAAATACTCAACAGAAAAACTTTCTTTTCTCATTAGTCCTTTTGTTTAATTTAAATATTTTTTTCTTTGGTTTTAATTATTTTTAATTGACAAAATATTTTATACTCAAACTAACCGTACTGCTTTTTTAAAAATTTTTATTCTCTTGAACATTTTTAATTTTAACATTGGTATATAGATGGTAGTACTGACATTTAGATAATTACTTTTTTCAGAAGAAAAAAATGCAATAGTTGACTCCATGACACATACTATTGTTGTTTAAAATTTGTGTATTTCTTAAACTATGTTAATTTTATTTTATATCATTTTGTCTCTTTCTTTGATTTTAGGTATAAAATAATTGGGAATTATATTGATTTTCTATAATATTTATTTAAACGATTTGGTTTCCTTTTAACAACTTTTTATCTTAGAGTGTTTTATTTTCAATACCTTTTGAATTTTATACTTTTACCATCCTTTCTTAAAATTTTTAATTCTTCAGTTATTTCTTACCGTTTTATTAAGTCACTTATATATATATATATATATATATATATATATATATTTTTAATTTTTTGTTGTTTTTACTTAAAATTATATATATATAAACTGATAATAAGTTACAAATCTAAAGCAAAAATAAATTAAACAAATTTAAAATGCAAAATTGAAGCTAGTAAAATATTAATTTTACCTAATTATGGAAACGATTATGGTAAATATAATGATTGTATAATATTAAGAAAGTCAATGAAATTTAAATAGAATAAACTATAATAAATTAAAGAATAAAAAGGAAGAAATTTTTTAAATAATTAGAATGTCGAATATTAAACAAAAATAATATATATATATATAACATTTTTGACAAGTGCTTTGTATTTTCTACTGCAAAAGAGTAAATTACAATAAAATTTTAATGCGATGATCATTTATTGAGACTATACCCGTAACTAATTGAACGAAATAAAAGCAATGGAATCATGTTTCGTCGATGGAACCCCACAATAGGTTTAGTGAAACGGCTTTTCCATTCGACTTGACGCGCTGAGTTGTGACGGAACAATAGGGATGAATTCGGCTCATCATGACTACCCAATGTCATTATCAGGCAGAATTACTGCCAGTGATTTGTGAGATGCATGGATGTGAATGGTTCGAGAAGACAGATCTTCCCATTTAAAGTTAAATGCATTTATCTGAAAAAGAGGGTAAAAAAGGAAACTAAAAATAAAATAGCACTCATTTAGTTTAAGCAAATTAAAATTGCTCTAACTCAATGAATAATCAAATTATTTCTACAACTCGGAAAAATAAATAGTAACATTCACACAGTTTTTGATAAAGCCTGATTATGAAAACTTACACTAGATATGAATGCGTACCTATCATTTTTATTTCAGCGTAATTCGACATGTATATATGACAAAAATTATAAGGAATGTGATACAAAACAAATCCAATCTGTATCCAATGCTTATTGCATCTTCTATTGGAAGGAAAAAAGGAAATAGAAAAAAAGAGACTTATGTTTTCGTTCCCAAATTGAAATAAATTGCTTCTCATATCATAATGTAAAATTAAAGTCCGTTTTTGATCAAACCTAGATTTATGCTTTAATTGAAGAATATGTTAACTTAGTAAAGGAATTATCCTAATTTAAAATTATTTCATTTGTTTTAAACTTTTGAATTATACGATGAGTAATTCTATGAAAATGTTGATATTAAATATATGTGGATCAATTCATGAAACTGATGAAATGTCATTACACCACCTCTTGATTGATTAGTTGCTTCGAACTGAGAAGTAATACGAGGACTACTGATGAAACCTCGTAATTTTGAACTTCACTCAAGTGACGAGGACGACTCATGATCTGGCAGCTTCATCTCCAAAATTCAACACCCCAACAATGGAGGATTCAGCTCTCTACACGGGGGTCCTTATTGACATCAGAGCTTGAACATACATCCTGACAGGAACAACGCAGGCCGCATTACCACTACACGTTTGCGGCCACACACCATTTCTTACGACTAGAGCTTTCCTTCCCCACCCCCACTATTCTATTAGGAAGTCATATATTCGTAACCCATAAAATAAATAATTATTATCTTTTATAGTTTCCAAATGCATTAAATGTTATCAAATTAATTTTGTATAAAAGCTGTGGAGTCATTCATAAGTGGTTAAGTGGAACCAATAATTCTTAATCAAATTTCTTGTTAAAATATTATTTTCGAGTAACATCTCACACTCTGTACGAACACATTAACACGACCTTAAAATTTTCGTCAGTTGACAACACCACTGACGGATGGAAACAAACAAAATACGAATATGACACCATATTGCATCAATTCAAACGAACATTTTACTTTTTCTGAAGAATGAGGGAAAATATATAAAACATTACAAAAAAAAAAAAATAAATAAATAAATAAAGTTAACAAATCTTTCAAAATCAGTACATTTTCTATTTTTAAGTTTCCAAATTTTCATCTTTTTTAATTGTACATGTATTCAGAAACTACTGAATAAACTTAAAATTAAAATATAGAAAACGATAACACATGAAGCTACACACACACACTATATATATATATATATATATATATGTGTGTGTGTGTGTGTCTTAACACGAAAATATTTCGATTCTTGAATCATAATGTATTGGCTTATTTTTTTCCTTAGACCGAACAAAACAGACAATGTTTGTTACTTTTTCTACGTTATTGCTGTCTTTGAGTTGTAGAGGCTCTGCGATTCTAAAAATATTTTAATCAACTCGTTTGTTTGTTTTCGGAATCGGTGAATTTTGTATTGAACATGGTAAATTTTGCATCAAAGTCGCTAACTCTCTGTCTCTTTATATATATATATATATATATTTGATTGAGTTTGAGATATTCATCAGAGCATTATTTGTTTTAGCATTTTTTTTTAAAAGTTTTCTAAAATATGTATATTTAATTCTTTAGTGGTGCATTGATTATTTAAGTGTCCTGCATCTAATTAAATATTTAACATTTTTAGCCAATGCTTAATATTTTATGATGGGTTAGGTGTTTTTAAAGTAGGGGTTTATGGTAAGGTAGAGTTGAAAATTGGGGCAATTATGAATTTTGTAAGATGTTAGATAGAAACAATAAAGGAGAGGTTTATGGAAATGGTAGAGATGAAATTATTTCAGGTATGTTTTAATTCATAAGTTACTAGATAAGATTTCATTTTTGAGCAAGTGTAGTTAAACCGGCATATAACAATTATGAAATTAAGTATATTCTGAAATAGTAAATATGAAAGTATGCATGAAATAATATTTTTGTTAAGAATTTTTATAGATATAATAAGAATAGAGTTCATAAGATTTTGGGTTTTAATTATAAATTTAAATATCTTAAGCTAAATAACAATATATGTAATAATAAGAGATGTGAAACATGTAAAATAATTGTAATTAACTATTTAATATTAATTCCAAATTTAATTTTTGTAAAACTTGAAACTATTAATATAATATATGTCTAAAAATATGTTGGTCACACATGTTATATAATACGTATAATATACGTATTAAATAACATAATAGCGTTAGTAATAACTTAAAGCGTTAGTAATAAATTAAAAATTATACTATTTAAATATAACGATTAAAAACGTAAACAGATTAAAGGAATGCCACAAGAGGGACCATATCGTAATAATATTGCCAATACATATTCACATTTTTATAAACAAAATTTTACGATTAATAGTAAATTTAGTTTGTTTAAATACATAAGTGATCTAATAAATTTCCAATGTAAGTTTAATCCAAATTTTAACCAAGGTTTAACTTCTTATCCTCCTAATTTAAAATCTTATAATTGCAATAATTATTCTAATGAAAATTCTTTTGATGCAGATTATATAGATATTAATTTAAAACGTGTGGATCATAGGATTTCTTGAAATATATTTTACGACAGGGAGAGCTACATTTTTCCCGTTAACGAAGTACAGCGTTTTGGTAATAATTTAAGTTTACGCATGATATTTTTGGAATACTTTACATAATTACATGCTTCATAATTTTAGGATTGTTAATACGTTCTTTAGATTTTCAATACAATTTAAATAAATTTTTTCATATTTGTGTTCAAGCTGATTACTCAATTGATTTTATAAAAATCTATTTAAAATGTAAAATTATAAAATAAATTAAATTTAAATTCATAAAATATACTTACTTTTTCTTCAGTCAATGTACTTGAATGTTATATTGATATCTATTATTTTGTTTTTATTTGTTTATATAAATTTGGCATTAATATTTTTAAAAAAATATTTGTTTACAGTTTCTTTAACTTATGATTATAATATAGATATTTTTTAATTCTAAATTTGTAACACACAGATGGTAATGTTAGTGTTTAGGTCAATTATGTTGATTTTGGAACAAATATTTAGTTACAAACAAAGCTACATAAAGAAAGATTCAACTATGTGTGAGTATCTTTTTTCTCCTGTTTTATTTCTTAATTATTTTTCTTTTTGCCCTTGAGCTGTTTTTATGACTTTTTTCTTCGAATTTAGATTTGAAAATTTGTGGTTCTTTTGATACTTTTCTTCCGTTTATTCATTGTATTTGGCTCACAATATTAGATTATATTTGTCTTTATAGAGGTTATTAACTCATCGTAAAGGTTCAATGAAGGTCCTTCTCTCTTAATTCATTTGCAATATTAAACAGCATCATTTCCATTTGGTTTATTATTTTTAAAAGATTTTCTTCTTTCCATTATCTCTTGTAGATTTTTGCTGTCTGTTTTTTTTTTTTTTTTCATCCTTAATCTAATTTTTTTCTGCTTCAATTTTTATAAAGAGTTTTATTATTAAGATTCGATATTTAATAGCTTTGTAAGTTTAAATATTTAGGTTCTATCAAAACATATTATAGCTACTCAATATTAAATTTAGCTTTTTATCCTTTCTGTATTATGAAATGCATTATTGTTCGCTTGCATTTTTAATTACACACACACACACATATATATATATATATATATATATATATATATATATACATAAAATAAAACGTAACATTATCAATATATACTTTATCAAAAAGGACAGTAAACTATTAAGTAAAATTAGAAGAACCACAATACAATAAGTAATAAGAGTAACATCAAATTCAAAACGACGAAGATTATTATTTTAAGCAAAGATTAAAATTACTTAAAAAAAAACTAAAAGTTATATGAGAGCAAAATACAATGATGAACACTTAACACATTTCAAAAATTAAATAAAAATCAAATACTAAACAATAAAGAAAAAAAAGGGGGGGAAGGAAACAAAAATACTGTCACAAGTTGTGGACAATAAGGTGGATTACACTCAGCACAATACAATTCAATCATCTCATTCAAGAATGAGCTTATTAATAAAAAAGATAACTAGAATAAATTAAGAATAACAAGACACAACATTTAAAATGAAAATGAGAATGATCAAAGGTATAAAAACCCTTAATAAAGGTAATTACGTAAAGGTAATTACGAGATCTAATCGGAAATTTTATATACATTATTTTACAAGATCTCTCTACACATGAAACATAAAACAGTACAATTGAATAGACCAATTTCCTTCTAATGAAATTCAATGCTCTCTTTTCTGCGAAGTTAAAGTATATCCTGTTTTTAGTTAAGCCCATTTTTGTTGAGGGAAAAAAAGATCTAATGTAGCATACACTTTTCGTTTTGGAAAAAAAATTGACCGCATTGTAAAAATTGGCTCAAAAGCTCTGAAGTACTCCGATTTCAAAAGAGATTTTCAATTTCAAACATACTTCGTCTCATCGAATCAAACTGAACTAAATCAGATTTGCGATGATGATATTCTCTGATATCTATAAAGGGTAGAAAGACATCGGAAGAAATAAATTCTTGAAGTAAATAACTTTTGTTTTCTGAAAATTCTATGTCTTCGTGAAACTATAAAAATAAAATTCTCTCTATTTTTTTTTTGAAATATGATATGTTCTGAAAAATGCTGCTTTATATAGTGAAAACAAATATCTCATATTTCTACTATATTTGATTGAATTGTAGATAAAACGAAAGGACTGTATTGCATATTTCTGCCGTAATAATTCTGGACATTATCGTTTGCTTTGTATAACATAAATTTAGTAATTTTCAGCAAATATTTTTAATGCTTTTGTGTTTCAGTTAACATTTAAAGTGAAATCTTCAGTCAATTTCTGGAAAAAGTTTCGTTTTTGCTATTTTGAAGCTGCATAAGTACACTGGTATCTAAAAGCTAAGCATAATTTGTAAAATGTGTAAAAATGTAAAAAATATTGATTAATTTATTCGAAATAACTTGTGGAGAATTATTTAGGGAAGTTGAAACTTTATTTATGCAAAAAATTTCGTATTCGACATCTTTATGTGCAAAACAACTACGCGAGTCGGAACGAGGATAAACCGACTCCCTCAACAAAAGCAGTTCAGATAGGTTTCGTAAAATTTATGCATGAAAGAACGTTATTAACTATTAAACAGATGGAATGCTGGCTCAAAGACGACAATTAGACATGTTTGTGAAAGGAAGAATCGTTAGAATGTTCGAATCCATACGATCACAAATCGAAATGTCTCGAATTCTGAGTGTACCTCAGTATGTGATCTCAAGACTATAGCAGTGTTTAGGCAATAACTGCGCTACGTATCAGAGACAGATGAGTCTGATAATTGGGTTCAGTGCTCACACCTGCTACAGGAGTACCAATTTCCAGTCTATCTGTTTACAGAAATCTCATCCTCGTTGGTCTAACTTGGAGTTTGGTTTCAATCGGTTCATCTGGTTGATTAAACTGGGAAGTCTGGAACATCAATACTGGGTTTTGGGACAGTGGAACAATGTAATATTCAATAACGAATCTTGCTTTAATCTCAACATCGATTATCATCGACTAACGATATGGAGAAAAAGCGGAATTTATTTTCACCTGGGAAACATCAAGGTCAAACATAGTTTTCCATCGAGAGACGTGGTGGTGGGGGAAGCTATTATGCTGGATGGGCGAACAGACCTCCATATCTTTGAGACTGCGTTCTGTCATTACTTAGAGTCACGAAGAAAGGTTTTGAGCTTTATGTTCCCTGTTTCGAAATGCTTTTGGTCATAACTTAATTTTAATCTATTATTTCGCGCCTTGTCACATTGCGAACCTCATTTCACGACTTCAATGAAACGGAAGAATTCCAACGCATTCTGTGCCCTGCTCTTTCACCAGATCTGCATCCTTTTGAGCAAGGAAGAAATATGCTAGGGAGACAACTTGTAGCCCTTACACAACAACCAAGCTCCATTCTATCATTTCTAATAGGTCTTCATGACGCGATTCTACAACTCTTCCACAATTTCAAAGCAAGTAGGAGAAATCGTTGTGCTGTGCGCCTGGATGTCAGAGGTGACCACACATCTTATTAAACTGCAGTATTAACATTTTATTTCATTTTTTCTTTAAAGAGTGAACTCTTCTTTTATCTAGTTTTCTTTCAAATTGTTTCTTTGGATAATAAAAGAATTATTATGGATTTTTTTCCACATTACTTTCTTATTTTATTATTATTTTATCTTTGTCTATCTCGTTCCACGCTATTACTACTCATGTGGTGATCGAATGTGTAAGAATAGTTGCAATGTAGCTCATGCATAATGTAAGAGGAGACTATATTCGATATCCAGTATCTGGGGGTACAGTCAAGCACCTTCCTTTACGTCAGGGTACTGGTCCTCTAACTAGGTCGGGGTGCCTCAGGAGCTTGCCTTCTTTAGGTAGGTACGGGCATAATGACACCGATCCCCCGCACCCTAGTGATCTTTTTCTTTCCCACGAGATTAACTGTCTCTGGTAAACAAGGATGACTCCAGGGGATAATATAGCGATCCTTCTCTATTTTCGACACTCCTTTTTGTCAACCAATTTTTATCTTCTTTTTTTTTCAATTTTTTCACACTTCTAGATCACAACTTTACATTCACTTTCTTCCTTTGTTCGGTGCATCATGGTCACATTTGGCTTTTGTGCGGCTGATAATACTGTCACTAACTCATTCAAACGTCTAGATCACAAATACACCCTGTTTGGCGCAGCATGGACACAACTGACTTTTGCTCCATTAAACTCCAACTTTACTCACTGCCTCGTTTCCGCCAATACTACAACTTAGATTTCTTTCATTATTTACATAATTACTATTTTGGATGCTAGTGTATATTTATGTCAAGTACTTAAAGGACGCTTTTATAATATTTGATATACTATAAGCGCGATAATTGTTCTTGCTGAAATTAGAAATGCTTCAATGTTATTACGTTAGTTATATAAAACTTTTCTAATTAAATTTGCTAACAATAAAGAAGGAAATGAATGTGTTGTTAAGTACAAATATGTACAACTACATTATAGAATTTTTCACGTACATAGTCATAATGAAAAGTCATAATGAAAAATTATACTGTCATAATAACTTAAGTCATGAAAGAATGATAAGTGTTATCGAAAACAGTGAAAAAATATTCAAAACACTCGAGATTATATTGATTCGACGGAAAACCTTGATTTCATATTCTTTAATAATAATATTTTCTTCTAACATGTGTGTGTGTGTGTTTGTATGTTCGTGTTATTTCATTTTCCTCATTTATTATACTTTTCTTTTTGAAAAATATTTATGAGTTTTTAATTTTGGAATCTTCTGCATACGAAATTTACTAATGTACATAACACAAACAAAAACATTATTTAAAAACTGCCAAACGGCAATAGGTATATTGTGAAACGCAATTTACATGAAAACAAAACTTCTTATTGAATCAATGGAGGTAAAACCGATTCCATAACTGTGCAAATCTCCGAAGTTTGTTCAAAATCATAAAACTATTGGAAATAAATATTTTTATAAACTTTTATTTAAAAAAATTATGGAATATAGGAAATTTTATAATTAATGTTTCACTAAAAATTTATAGAATAAATATATTAAATAATTTAAATTACTTAAAAAAGAAGGATACTTGAAAAAAGTTTAAATTTTACCTAATTACTATTATTTACTCGTATATTCTTTTTTGGTAATTTATTCCAAATAGATTATTGATCAACAGTTCTTTAACAAATACTTATTTTATTGATTACTTTTCTTTTGAAATTACTTTTATAGAATATGTCTGTATGAGTGCATGAATGTCATTATTTTTTATTTAATAATGCTCCCGTACCTAATAAAATGATCTAGGAAGGTACAGAGAAGGAAATTAAATCTTGAAATCACTTTTCCTCAGTACGTAACGTTTGGTTTTACATACAGAATGTAGTCATGAGACCTATTCGAATTTTTTCGTCAACACTATTTCATTTCTGAACTTGAACTGTATACATGAACATAATAGAAAATACTATTGCTATTTTATGAAAGCTTATCATAAGCCGATTAATTCAGCTTTGTATATAGCATATGGTTAGCGCAATCGTACTACTGCTTATAGATCACTGAATAGTAACTGAACACATAATCTAAGTATACATTGTTGAGAATTATAATAATTCTTTAATGTAAAGGGATTCTTCGTTTGTTTTACACAGATGTAAAGATACTAATTTTTCTAAAGATTTACAAATTAATTTTAAAGTGAATAGGAAGGTAACTCAAAAAGTTTTAAACAATTTCCTTGTATTGTTGAAAAATGGATATTCATCTATTTAGAAAATTGCATTAAAGGCGATTTTTTTTACTATTCAGTGAAATGAATGTCGCATATTGAAAATGATTTTTTCTCAAAATTAAATTTTTTTTAAGTCATAACTCGTGCTATGAAACATGAGTTAAACATTTTATCATTTGTATCAATACGCATATTTTTATTTTTATTTTTAAGAATGAATATGATTTTAGAGTTTAAAAGTGAAACCTAAATTTTGTACTTTTTTTACATAATACATAATTATACTTTCTATTCCTTCTGTAAACTTAACATATTACTTAGGCATGTAAATTCATTTTATTTACTGTTATTTCTAGAAAATGAATGAAACAAAAGCCAGCCTACATATACATTGGCTTAAAATTATTTGCTTTTGATAAGGGACCTTAGCAAAAAGTTTTTAAAAAGAAATGTTTACGGATGTCGTAGTTTACATAATGAGAATTATGACTAAACATCTTTAATATTCAAAGAAAAATTGTTTCGATTTACAACTAATAACTTTAATACTAATACCCTTTAAGCATATATATATATATATATATATATATATATATAGTTTATATTTATTAAAGAATCATGTTAAATATAACAATTTAATGTATTAAATTCACTTTAAGAGAATAAAGTTTTCAAATCACCATCACGTAATTATTAATCGATTAAATTTGAATAAATCACAAAGTATTTTTATTCACATTCTTCTTAAATCATTTACTGTGTTAACTGTATTAATTTACTTCAAAATAAATTTATAATTTTGGAAAATGCAATTATTTATTTTCGAAGACACTTTTTCTTTATTTTTTTATTTTAAAATGTATATCTTTATTTTTAATGAACAGAATTTTGTCAGGTTAAAAGTGCTTCTTCTGATTGTTTGAAATTAATTTCAAAATTTGAAAGTAATCTCAATGTTTACAATTTAAAATCAAATCTAAGACTATTTAATACCATAACATGAGATAAATATGAATATTACACTTATTAACATACTCAATAAAAGTTTAACTCTCTGCGAATAAATAATGAAATCAGAAACACAAAATGTTTTAATTAATTTATCTTCCGGAATGCATTGTCACATTAAAGAAACATAAATCACTAAGCAGATTTAAAAGTAGTAATTTTGCCGCATTACGCTTCATTATTTTAATATGAATTGCGATACTACATTGAGAATCTCCCAACGGATGACAACAAAGAAAAATGGAGAGTTTTATTATGGTAATTATATTTTACACCCCTTTGTTTATTCCTCATCGATGTTTGGGTTTTTTTTCTTCTGAATATTTAATTAAATAAAACTAAGCTTTATTTCATTAAACATACTTTTGCTTATTTTTATTGAAAAAATACATAAACAATAATACTAATGAATATATTTTACATCATATTAAAGTTAAGTAGACAACTTCATTTTCTGAATCGTTAATTATTAGTACTGGCTTTCACAAATGAATACAACTATTTATTATTTTTGAAGGAATCACAGTTATATGTGTGAATAAATTATTTTTCATGCATATTTAATGAATAATATTGTTTTCATTTCTCTTGAGAAAACCTATTACATCTCATATTATATAAAGATCTCAAAATTCAACTTATAGAAAATAAGAAAGGAAGATAGGAAATATATTTTTGAAGAATAAATTTACAACCCTCACATGAATAGTGAAAACTTACAAAATATCATTTATAAATAATAAACTACAAAACTAGTCTTTCGGATTAATTTATTAAATAAAATTACATTCTTACCGTAATATAAAAGACTAACTTCAATTCAGGATTTGTACATTCGCTTAGCAGTTTCAAAAAAAAAAAAAAATAATGCGAGAGGCAATAATTCTAATAAATATACATTAATATGAAAGGTAAACGAACAACTTCCTGTATTGAATAGTTAATTACTTTTATATGAGCTGTGTCCATTTCATAAATTCAAATATTTATTAATATTGAATGAATTTTAATTAAATATGGGTAAATAACTTTCTATTTATATTTTACAAATTTTTCT
>BMAW01090531.1:0-10378 GCA_019974015.1 Nephila pilipes | reverse complement strand
TTTTTTGTTGCGAGTAAATAGCGATAAACAGCTTTCTGAATCATCGACTCGTTGCTGTTTTTGTTCCATCGAAAGCAATCGCGGCACCCACTTGGAAAAAACCTTTTTCACTTCACTTCAAAAAACCTTTTTCCTGGTCCGATCGACTTAAAATTTTGACACATTTCAAGCAAAGGTTAGTACTCTAGAAAGACCTGGTTACTGGTTTACTACGAGCGCCATCTCTGGGTTAGTCTCGGGAGTTATTGATCGATGTGTTATTTGCGGGTGAATGAAACCAACGGCCCGTCGAATCGAGAAAGTATGTGTGTGTGAACATTTGGTCCTTCGAGCCGAAGCACATTATGCGATTGTGGATTTGTGTTTTTATTGAGAATTTTGACCTCGGATTTACCGCGGTACAAGTCACAGAGGAGAGAGTGGCTGCAAAACCGATCTCCATGGTGTCTAGCCCGTTCTCTCCCAAAATAATAGTGTAAGTTTGTGATTATACATATTTTCCCTTATGTCAGGGCTTCTTGAACTTTTGTCATTCACGACCCCATTTATGATTGCGAGTTTCTTGACGACCCCATACAAACCTTGACGACCCCATACATGAATCATTGTTTAGCTGCAGGTTGCACGTGTGTACGCGCGCACATTCCTCCCTTTGATTGTGTGTGATATTTAGAGGTGGCGGTCAGAGTGGGAAGTCAGCGGCGCGCGGTTTATTCAACATGTATGATTCCGACAAACGCACTAACAATGTATAGCCACAGTATAATAATAGCGATCATCGATCGTTTACTGCTGTCGGTGGAGATAGCTCAAAACCTTCAACAAATGCGCGTGTCTAGATGCTGCAAGTCCACTGTATTCCACCAACTCTAGTGATGTTATAAAATGGTATATATAAATATTTGACATTATAAAATCTCTCGCGACCGCAGAATTTTGCTACGCGACCCCATTTGGGGTCGCGACCCATAGTTTAAGAAGCCCTGCCTTATGTCTTTGTCTAGCTTAAAAAAGGACGATAAAAGCGTGTTTGTTCTGAACAAAATATTCAGTTTTCATCTTCCGTAAAAGTAGTTGAACTTATAAGTTCAATTGAGAATAGTGATATTTATGAAGAAAAAATTGAGATTGTGAAAAATATAATTTTAGAGATTTCGGAAGAAAAGCGTAAAATATCAGAACAAGACGAAAACGAAAGACATTCTGTGGAACAAAAATTAGAAATTTAGAAGCTTTCGCTATTAAGAATCGAAATTGAGCTTTTAAAGTTTAAATCAGCATTTTGTGAGAATGAATCACTTAAAGAAGATGAATCGAATTTTAATTTAAAGTATTTAATTAAGAGTTCAAAAATATTGACTCTTCCTGTTCCCATGAATGTTGAGTGTTTTAATCTCTTTTTCGCTCGAGAAAGCATTCAAAACAAAAGGAGTTAATGGTAAAGATAAAGCGGAAATTCTATTAAATATTTTGGGAGATAGAATCGGCAATTTAATGATTTATGTAAAAGAAGAATAGGGTGATTATGAAAAAAATTAAATCTGTTGTGTTAAAAAATTTCGATCAACTCCTAGAGAGCTTTTAAAACAGTTTAAAGGTGCAGTAAAATTGCCAACGGAAAATTACGTATTACAATTCTTATTAAGAGTTAATTCTGTTTTTGAATATTTCATTCAACTTCGTAAAGTGAATGATTTTGTTAAATTGGGTGAGTTGATGATTTCCGATCAAATATTTAGCACTCTTCTTCAGGATTTTAAAAGTTATATAAGGATTAAACAAGGAGAAGACTATTTTACATCACAGGAGCTAGGAAGAAACTGCGATTTATTTTTAGCTTCTAAAATGGAAACAAAACAGAGTGTAGTTCTTTGTCTCGCTCAGTAGTTAATAGTGATCAGAGGAGATTTGGAAAGGATTGAAAACTCTTTAGAAAGTGTGGGTTCTCCATTGAATCAAGTGGAACTAAAAAATAAACTAGCATCGCTTTCCCAGATAAAAGCGAAAGTCGAAGTTTTACGAAACGAAGTCGACGTTTTACGAACGTTTTACAGTATACTTTCGGATGAAAAACTTCCTAATTTTGAAAACAGTTTGGATAAAATGGAGGAAGACGCAAATAATTTAGAGGTGAGTATCAATACTTTACTTGAATCTTTTAATTGGAATACCTCTAGATTATCTGTAAACAATGATTTTGCTAATTGTAACGTAAAACTGTCATCTATTAATTTACTTGAATTTTCTGGACAGTATGCTGATTGGTTACAATTTAAATCTGAGTTTGTAACACTAATTGATGATAATACTTGTTTATCGGATTCACAAAAATTGTATTATTTACAATCTGCCCTCAAAGGCAGTGCAAAACAGTTGCAAACAGTTAATGATTCATACGTATCTTTATTCGACGCTATAAAATGAAGATATGAAAACAAAATATTAATCGTAAATAGTCACATTGCTAAACTGTTGAATCCTAACAAAATATAATTGGAATCTGCATTTCACCTTAGAAATTTAATTGACTCCATTCAGAGTCATCTGAGAGCTTTAAAACAATTAGAATTAGAACCTAACGCTTTGTGTGAATCAATGCTAATTTTTGTAATCACCCAACGTCTAGACGATGAATCTCGTTAACAATTTGAAATGGAATTACATTCCAATGATTTGCCTGAATGGGATAAGTTTTTAGACTTTTTAATTAAAAGAAGCCAAGCTTTAGAAAACGTGCAGAGAAATTCCTCGTTGAAACCAAAGAACGAAAATCTTCTCAAATTCAAAACGTTTGTTGCAAAAAGTGATAAAAAAAATTGCCCTCTATGTTTATCAGAACCACACCCAGTTTTTAAATGTAAAAAATTTCATGATATGTCTATTCAAGATAGGAACAATCGAGTGAGATCTCTTAATCTGTGTTTTACTTGTCACCGTATTAAGAACCGTTTAAAACTAGACGAAAAATGTAAGTGGTGCAATGCAAACCATAATTCACTTCTTTGCAACGCAAGTAAACCCCGTTTAGAATCAAGCCAAATGACCGGAAACCTTCCTGCAGAGTTCATCTAGGATTATTTATGACCCGAACCACACTACTATGCCGACGAACGATTCACCACATTTTTTTCAACCGCAGCTTCGTGTTTGTACACCGCAGTTAAGGACAAAACAGTTTTACTTTTCTCCGCAAAGTGAAGGACTTCTGAATACGATTCTAGACAGCGGGAGTGCCTATGTAGCTTCGAAACCGCGAATTCTTTAAGATTGAAAAAAGGAAAAAGAAACGCAAAAATTGTGGGTGTCAACGGTGCCTGTACTAAAAAGAGTAAAGAAAAAGAAAAAGAGTGATCAGAAAAAGAGTGATCACTGAAATTTCCAACGAAGGTGGGTCATTTAGAAGCAAACTTTCTCTTAGTGCCTGAAATATCAGGATGTGTTCCTACAGAACAGTTTGATATAACAAAAATTAATTTTCCAAAAAATATAATTTATGCAGATGCGGAATTTAATATTCCCAAACGTATTGACATTCTTCTTGGAGGGGAAATATTTTATGAATTATTAAAAGGTAAACAAATAAAATTACATGACAATTCACTAATATTGCAAGACTCTGCGTTCGGTTATATTGTTACAGGTTCCATTCAAAACGAACAATCAAACCATTATTATTGCAATTTTATCCAAGATCAGGTTGATAGCAGTTTAACAAAATTTTGGGAACTAGAATCATTAGGCATTAAAGACGAACCGAACTGGGATCAAGATGACCAAACCATGCAATATTTTAAGACTTCAGTACATTTCAATAGTGCTCCTTATGAAGTTGGTTTTCCCTGGAAAAAGGATAAACAAGAATTAAAAGACAATTTTTCCGTAGCAGAAAAGCGTGCTAAATCTTTAACAAGAAGATTCATTCGTGACCCAACTCTGTTCACTCAACATTCTGAAATTTTGAAAGAATATGAGTCCCAAGGAATAATCGAAAGTGTTCTAAAAAATGAAAAGCCAACTGATAGAGCAGTGTTCTATTTACCGCACTAAGCGGTCTTTCGTCAAGAAAGCCTAACTACAAAGATGCGTATTGTTTTCGATGCAAGTTCCCACGAAGATGGACAATTAGCTCTTAATGACTGTATATGGCCAGGTGTGAATTTAAATCCAAACATATTCCATCTGATCATTTCTTTTCGGTTGAACAAGATTGCTATTATTACAGATATAGAACGTGCATTCTTACAAATTTTCATTGCGTGACGAGAACAGAGATGCAGTTAGATTTCTGTTTCCAGAACTTGGTTCAAATCAAATTGAGCCCTACAAGTTTCAAGTCTACAGATTTAAGCGTGTGATGTTTGGAGTGAACGTGAGTCCTTTCTTACTCACCGCAACGATTAAGCATCACATCGAGAAATATCGTGATCAGTATCCAGCAGCAACTGAAATGCTTGACACTTGTCTCTACGTTGATGATGTAATTAGGGGTGCTGATGACATCTCCCAAGTTTTAAAAATATCAAAGGATGTTGATACCATCATGGAAAATGCTAGCATGAAATTACGCAAATGGAATTCAAATGATCAAACCTTAATGAAAACATGGGAATACGAAGGCCTTTAGACACATCCTCGTCACTCGGAAAACAATTCTCGAGTTCAATCATCAAAAGTTTTAAGGATACCATGGAATGTCATCCACGACTATTTCACAATTGATATGAAAGGACTGCTAGAATTAGATACATCAAAACCTGTCACAAAACGAATTGTGCTACAATCAACTGGTAAAATATACGATCCAGTTGGATTTTTATCGCCTTGCACAATTAAGCTCAAATGCTTATTACAAGAACTTTGGCTAAGAAAATTAGCCTGGGATGACGAGTTACCACCAGATATTTATGCAACATAGTTACAATGGTGGTCAGAACTTCCTCTTTTGTCAGAACTAAAGATTCCACAAATGATCCTCGATTCCAGTGCGGGAGATTCAAGTGAAATCCAAATCCATACCTTCTCCGATGCTAGCCAAAGAGCATACGGAGCCTCCACCATTTTGAGAGTTAAGCACAAGGACAGAATCAGTGTTGATTTCGTAACATCTAAAAGCCGTGTTGCACCTCTGAAAAGGTTATCCCTGACCAGTTTTGAACTGATGGGTGCTCTATTTGCTGCACGTTTAACAAAGGAAGTTAAGAAAATAATAGAACGGAAATGTCCAACTACAGTTTTTTTCTGGACGGACTCACAGATCACTTTATATTGGATCAAAGGTCCCAGCCATAAATGGAAAATCTTTGTGGCGAATAGAGTTCGAGAAATCCAATCCCTCATTGATCCGAATTCGTGGTTCCATTGTTCAGGCAAGGACAACCCAGCAGATCTCCTTACAAGGGGAATCAGTGTCGAGGCACTTTCAACGAACTCCAAGTGGTGGAATGGACCCTCGTTTCTGAGTCAAACCAACTTCCTGACCAATGGACTACATGAAGCTATCCCAGAAAGATTGTATTCAGCAGAAATGAAAAAGAACTCAAATCCAGAAAATGACATTTCCCTGACAGTGACAATTACTCAAAATGATTTCTTTGAGAACTTAATTAATATATCAAACAGTTATGTAAAATTAATTCGAGTTGTAAGTTTTCTTTACAGGTTCATACGTAATTGCAGAACCAGAAGTGCAAATGTAAAAGGATCCCTTACTTCACAAAAGGTAAGTTATGCTGAAAATTGGCTGATCCGCTCATTACATGAAAAAGAGTTCCCCGAAGAAATGGGTAAATTGCTGGCAGGTGAGCCTATTCCTATAAGAAGTAAGTTAACTTCTCTTAATGTCTTTCTTGATGAGAGTAACATTATTAGAGTTGAAGGCAGACTTGCAAATTCAAATTTGAATGAGAAGGCTAAATTCCCAATGATTTTACCGAGTGAACATATTTTAACTGACATTATATTGAGTTATTATCATAAAAAAATATTTGCATGCAGGACCCCACTCACTTTTATATCTTGTTCGTCAGAAATTCTGGCCACTCAATGTCAGAAATAATTGACTTAGAATTATTCATGAATGTGTAATTTGCTTCAAAAATAAGCCTATCAAATCAAATCAAATTATGACTAATCTAACAAGAGATCGTGTAACTCCGAACTACCCTTTTAATGTCACAGACATTGATTTTGCAGGCCCATTCCTTATAAAGTTTAAAAATCAAAGAAAAGGAGTAAGTACTGAATAAAATTTATGTGGTAATATGCGTATGTTTATGCACAAAGAATATACATTTGGATTTGTGACTGATCTTACATCTCAAGCAAGTTTTAAACGGTTTTTTTTTTTGGGGTAGAATAACAGAAGTATTTCCCGGCACAGTTGGTAAAGTCCGAGTAATGAACCTGCGAATGTCAAACGAAAACATATTGAAGAGAACAATTAGAAGCCTTTGCATATTACCTGTATGAAATTTTGTAATTATTGTTTGTGTATAATTCAACTTTAATCATATTTAAGTATTGCAAAATGTATTGTGTATTTAAGTATTGTAAAAATATTATGTGTTTGTATATTTGTATTGAAATTTCATTTCAATGGCGGGGACTGTTACGATCCGCGTGTGCAGATGGCGCTAGTAGTCATATTCTTGTTTACAATTTGCATTATTATTCCTGTAGACATCAGCAAAGGAGCACGACGCATCAACCGTCGCTCAAATAAATATTCATTTTTTGTATACAGTCCACAGCTCTTTGTTTGAAAAGATAAGTTTCAAATAACTCAAAGTCTATTTATTAAACTCTTTCAAAACATTTGTGGTCGTATGCGCCCCAGAACCGAAAACTGATAACATGGCTCCAAAAGCTCACCGTGTTGAGCAGAAGGAAATCATATTTGCTCGTTGTAATTTTGAAAATCGAAATAATAAAAATACTTCTAAAGTGTTTTTATCGAATGGAAATTTAAACTGTATTTTGTGCCATAACAACCATTCAATATTTAAGAGTCAGGATTTTCAAAAATTGTCTGTCAACAATAAAGTAGGATTTGTGAAAACTCAGAATTTTTGTTTTAAATGCCTTTCATCAGGGTGTAATGTTAAAAAGTGTTCTGCGCAAATTGCTTTTGTAAAAAGCCTCATAATAAGTTACTTCATTTTCCCAGAGAATCTGATCAGTTTAGCGAGATTAATAAAACGAAACTAGTGCAATAACAAATAAATAAGAGGATTCAATGTCTAATTTAAACCCGGGAAGTAATATTTTTTATCCAACTTCTAGTAAATTTGCAGTCCGTTAGAGGGTTACTTGATGCAGGTAGCCAGTCAGATATTAAGACTAAAGAGTGTGTTAATAGATTAGGGTTAAAACAGGATAAATTAATGTGACAATATTGTGTTTAAATAATACCTCAATGACTGTTACCAAATTTGCTAAGGCTGAAGTTTCAAATACTGATACGAGTTTTAATCAAGAATTTAAGTTTCTTGTTGTAGATAAAATTACTGAGTTAACCCCAGTTAAATATTTAAACGTTAAGGAACAAATTCCTTCAAATATAAATGTGGCTGATAGGTTTATGGTTCCCCAAAGAGTTGATTATCTTTTAGGTGCAAAATGGTTTCATCATCTTTTAAGGCCAGAAAAAAAAAATTGTCAAATCCAGAATTATTTTTTTAAAATAATGTTTTTGGCTAGAGGCAGTGTTTTGGATTAAGATAACCAAAAAGTTCATTGTGGTTTAATAATTGATGATGATTTAAATATTGCCATGAGAAAATTTTGGGAATTATAAACTGTTGAATTAAAGATTCCTAAATCTCATGACGCAAAAGTTGCTGAGGAACATTTTGTTCAAATTCATTTTAGAGAACCTAGTGCAAAATACGTGGTTACAATGCTTCTTAAAGAACCCAGTTGTTTTGAAAGGGTTTAATGAATAGACTTTGAGTTATTTGAAACTTATCTATTCAAACAAAGAGCTGTGGACTGTATACAAAAAATGAATATTTATTTGAGCGACGGTTGATACGTCGTGCTCCTTCGCTGATGTCTACAGGAATAATATTGCAAATTGTAAACAAGAATATGACTACTAGCGCCATCTGCACACGCGGATCGTAACATAGGTGCATCTGGAAGTATAGAATTAAAAAGATTACATTCACTTTGGGTAAAACTATTGAGAGATCAAAATTATTTAAATTTATATAAACACTTTATTAATGAATATGACAGATTAGGACACATGAGAGATGTGACACATGAAGCAGAACCAGAAGTATCGTATTATATGCCACATCATGGCGTTTACAGACCTGAGAAGACGACAACGAAGCTCCGCGTTGTTTTCAACGCCTCGAGTGATACAACAAATGGAACTTCATATAATAGCTTACAAATTAATGGAGGAGGGGTCCAAGACGACCCGATATCAATCATGATGCGATTCCGCAAACATCCATTTGCCTATAATGCGGACATACAAAAAATGTACAGAATGATAAACATTCACCCAAGTCAGCGAAATCTAAAATGTATAGTGTGGAAGGACAGTGAGTCAAGTGAAAACTTTCAACTATTACTGTGAGTGCCCACATTTTAGTAACGTGAACGCTACTTCAAATTGCTGAAAATGATTTCCCCCTTGCAACGTCTATGGTCAAAGGGGACGTTGTGCTGAAACTTCTCCTGAATGTATAGAGATGCAACAGCAGCTCACTTCAATGCTAAACAGAAATTGCATAAATGGCGATCACCCACAATTGTCCTCAACTACTGAAACTATCTATGAATTTTCAAATTCAGAAACAAAAACTTTAGGTGTCACTTGGGGCCCTACTGGTGATTGCTTTTGCTGTCCATTACATCGTATGGTCAGGGACGTCTTAAGGCATGGGCCAGGGCCTCGTCTCGTTCTCTACTCGGCCTGAATAAGATCATGATCGGAATAATTTCAATCGTCAAATGTTATTCGTGGACATGACTGGTTGAAGACAGTTACTTCTATATTAAATATTTCTATTCATAATTTTTTGCTGAGAATCAAGGAAAATATTATTTTTATTTCTATAGAGAGATATGTCCAATCTATTGATAAAAATACTGCTGTGGGAAGGACAGTCACAGACACTCTGTCCTGGGATCTTTTATTTATTTGCACGCAGGAGTTAAGCATCGCTCACGAATAGACAAGAGATACACTTAACCCCCCCACACACACAGAAGTGACAAAAACACATTCCCTGTTTTATGACAGGGGTAAGGGCTAATAAAAAAGAGGGTTGAAATGACCCTGAAGGGAATCACACTTTTTCGAAGAAATGAGGGCTTACAGTTCTAAATCGGCAATTCCTTCCTTTAAATTTAATTTGTTTGAAACAGCAAAAGGTAATTATGTTTTCTTTTTTGAATTGTATTTCTTCGAGATTTAAAATAATATTTATATCGCGTCAAAAAAGTAAAATAATTTGCAAATAAAAATTTGTTTTTTTAGAGAGAGAATTATAAAAATAATATCTAGTTTTAAAAAATTCTGCTCTTTTTTTTCTGTAAATTTTCTCTCTCTCCCTCTGAACAATAAGAAATAATCTTTTAACTGTTTATAAAATTGTGCATAAATATATCAATGAACTCTTTAGAATACTTTTATATTGATTAATATGAATAAGTGCGCGCTCCCTTCATTTTGAATGCATTATGGTCTTCCAAAAGAGTTTCCAATGTGTATTGTAATTCAGAGAAATATTTTTATTTGCTTCTAATACTGAAAGTGTTCTTTTACTCGTTTAAAAATTCAAATGACTGTCCTTTTTATTATTATAGAAACCCAAATAAAAAAGAACATTTATAAAATGAAGATATTACATTTGTACATATTTTTGTAATGTTGTATAAATGTAAAGAAACAATCATATAATAGGAATCCTGCAGTACGATTTGATAATTAGATAAATAAATGCCTGTACAATAATTTAATGTCTTAAGTGTAAACAAAAAATGCAGAAATTCTTATCCAACACAGTACAAAATAAGAGAGAGACCCTCACAAGAAATTTTCTATTTGCGTGTATATGTTTAATCAGATTTTTCTGTAGGAAATTGAAATTATATATACTTTAATTGTAGCTCTTATACTTTAAAACTTATAATATATTTATACCTTATCATTTATTAATACTTTATTACTAATACTTTATCACATATTAGTATAAAATATTTTTAATGAAAATTATTTACATGAATATAACACATGGATCAATAAGTTCCGAGACTAATCCAGAGATGGCGCTCGTAGTAAACCAGTAACCAGGTCTTTCTAGAGTACTAATCTTTGCTTGAAACGTGTCAAAATTTTAAGTCGATCGGACCAGAAACA
>BMAW01090526.1:0-46328 GCA_019974015.1 Nephila pilipes | reverse complement strand
AGAGGGTATTGTTCTCAATAAATCCTCAAATGGAAATAAATCCTTAACGAAGCCCAGTTATAAAATTCCCTATGTCCTAGCTAAATGTGGCAAGCCGTTTACAGATGGCGAAGTAAAAAGGAATGTTTGTTGAAGGTGGTTGAGAAACTTACCCCCAAAAAGTCGAAGCAATTTTAAATACACCTTTGGGTGCAAATACCTTTGTCCGCCGTGTCGCAAACAGGGCTGAAAGTATTGTGACTGAAAGAGCAAAAAATGCAAGCAAGTTTCGTCATTTTTCAATAGTAATAGATGAATCACTGGGCAGCTGTTCCACCTCTGAATTGCTTATGTTTATTAGAGATGTGGATGTTGAGATGAATATAATGCAAGAGCTGGATTCCCTGCATAGCATGCATGACACCGTTACCGCTGAGGATATATTAAATGAATTTAAAAGAAATACTTGCTGATTATAACTTGGACTAGACTAACGTCATTTCCCTGACTGTTGAGGGTAGAAAGAACATGAATGTCATAAAGAAAGGCTTGATTGGACAAGTGAAGCTGGTATGTGATGAGAAAAATGTCCCACAACCTATGTTCATGTACTATATTATTCACCTGCAAGCTTTGTGCGAAATATTTGAATATTAGCAGTGTACTAAATAATGTGGTGAAGGTGAATTTAAATAAGGTCACATGGGCTCAACCACAGACAGCTCAGAGACATGTTGAAAGATACATACACAGAATAGCAAGATTTACCATATTACAGAAGGCTAAGAATTATATTTAGAAGGCTAATTTCTAAGAAATTTATAAGCGGAGTATTTGAATTAAGAAAGGAAATCGATGACTTCCTGGAAAGAGAAGGCAAATCGCAGTCATTGTGACTTTGTCGTGGACTTTGCTCTAGACATAACTAGTCATTTAAATTTTCAGAACCCAAAACTGTAAGGAGAAAAAAAATAGTTTCTTTTCTATCCCTCCATCTAAAGGCCTTCAGATCTAAAATTATCTAGCTTTTGGAATCAGAATAGGCCAACAACTTGACGTACTTTCAGCAGCGCAGGATCTTCATAAATGAAGCAACAGCTGAATCCCCCACGTCATTTGCGTGCAAGATCATCCAAGATATCCAGCTACAATTTCAGAAGCGGTTATCTTACTTAGATTCAAAAGCAGAAGAAGTGAAACGAATTGAACACCAATTTGAAAAGGATTCAAATCAATTTTAAACGGATGTGGCTAGTTGCCCAGATAAACTACAATTTGTGGTCAATGAGTTACATGCAAATGACATACTTTGGGATAAGTTCAAAGGTAGTTGGGTTTCACCAGTTTCTGCCCATTGAAGTCTTTCCTAATGTAAAACCTTTTGTATCAACGTATGTCTTCTTTCAATCTTTGGAACAAAGTCCCTGTGTTATGCAATACGCCTTTTTCGTTTTAATTGACTGAATTAATATATTTTGAATAAATTAATTGGAAGTAAATTTTTATAGTAACATTTTATGATATTATTTACATTAATTTATTTTGTGCAAAAACGGTTTATTTATCTTGTATTTAAACACAACTAATTTCTGCATATATAGATAATATTCCAGGTATAATGTCCCTTCCGTCCCGTATGTACCCTGGCTTATTATTATGCGGAAAGTGATGTATCTTATCAAATTTTAAAGGCGTTTTAATTGGTGAGTATCCTTAAAATCTTCAAAAGTCACAACTTCTAGCACTGTATAGTGATGAAAGGGGGGTTGAATTGATTAGACTTTGAGTTATTTGAAACTTATCTATTTAAAACAAAGAGCTGTGGACTGTATACTAAAAATGAATGTTTATTTGAGCGACGGTTGGTACGTCATGCTCCTTGGTTGATGTCTACAGGAAGAATGATACAAATTGTAGAAAACAAGAATACGACTACTTGCGCTATCTGCACTCGCGGGTCGTAACAGTCCCCGCCATTGAAATGAAATTTCAATACAAATATACACACACATAATATGGTTACAATACTTAAATACAAAATACACGATACATTATACAATACTTAAATATGTGATTAAAGTTGAATTATACACAAACAATAATTACTAATTACAAAATTTCATATAGGTAATATGCAAAGGTTTCTAATTGTTCTCTTCAATATGTTTCCATTTGGAATTCGCAGGTTCACTACTCGGACCTTACCATCTGTGCCGGGAAATACTTCTGTTATTCTACCCATACTCCATTTCGTGCTGGGAAGTTTTTCGTCTTTTATTAACTCTAAGGATCCGACTGAAACATTATTTTTTTTTGAATTTCCACTTGTGACGTTCTTGCAAATTATTTAGATAATCACGTTTCCAAAGTTTATAAATGTGTTGAGTAATTGTTTTTACTCTTTCCCATCTCGACAACCTATTCTCGTTTATATTAGTTACTTGTGGTTCAACTATGGATGTTAGGGGTCTACCAACTAAGAAGTGTGCGGGGGTCAGAGTTTCTAAATCATCGAAATTTGATGTCAAAGGAGTGAGTGGTCAGGAAATTAGCTATGCCTCAATTTCACAAATTATGGTATTGAACTCTTCAAGAGTTAAATGTGCATTCCCTACAACTCTTTTTAAGTGGAATTTAAAGGATTTTACCCCTGCTTCCCATAGGCCTCCACAATTTGGGGACCTCGGTGGGATAAAGTTCCACTCTATGGATTCACTAGTCAAAAAATCAGCTAATGTTTGATCAGGCGATTTAACTATTTTGAACAATTTTTTAATTTCGGCGTTTGCGCCAACAAAGGTTTTACCGTTGTCAGTGACGATTTTTGCGCACTTACCTCTCCTACCAAAAAAACGTTTTAAACTTGCTATGAATGCTTGGGATGTGAGATCAGTCACAAAATCCATATGTATTGCCTTTGTGCATAAACATACGTATATTACCACATAAATTTTATTTAGTACTCCTTTTCTTTGATTTTTAAACTTTATGAGGAATGGGCCTGCAAAATCAATGCCTGTGACATTAAAAGGGTAGTTCGGAGTTACACGATCTCTTGGTAGATTAGCCATAATTTGATTTGATGTGATAGGCTTATTTTTGAAGCAAATTACACATTCATGAATAATTCTACGACAATTATTTCTGCCATTCAGTGGCCAGAATTTCTGACGAACAAGATATAAAAGTGAGTGGGGTCCTGCATGCAAATATTTTTTATGATAATAACACAATATAATATCAGTTAAAATATGTTTACTCGGTAAAATCATTCGGAATTTAGCCTTCTCATTCAAATTTGAATTTGCAAGTCTGCCTTCAACTCTAATAATGTTACTCTCATCAAGAAAGACATTAAGAGAAGTTAACTTGCTTCTTGTAGGAATAGGCTCAAGTGCCAACAATTTACGCATTTCTTCGGGGAACTCCTTTTCATGTAAGGAGCGGATCAGCCAATTTTCAGCATAACTTACCTCTTGTGAAGTAAGGGGTCCTTTTATCTTTGCACTTCTGGTTCTGCAGTTATGTATGAACACACACACACACAGAGAGAGAGAGAGAGAGAGAGAGAAAACTTATAACTCGAATTAATTTTACATAACTGTTTGATATATTAATTATGTTCGCAAAGAAATCATTTTGAGTCATTATGAATGAAGTAATTGTTAGGGAAATGTCATTTCCTGGATATGAGTTCTTTTTCATTTCTGCTGAATACAATCTTTCTAGAATCGCTTCATCTAGTCCATTGGTCAGGAAGTTGGTTTGACTCAGAAACGATGGTCCATTCCACCACTTGGAGTTCTTTGAAAGAGCTTCGACACTGATTCCTCTTGTAAGGATATCTGCTGGGTTGTCCTTGCCTGAACAATGGAACCACGACTTCGGATCGGTGAGGGATGGGATTTCCCGAACTCTATTCGCCACAAAGGTTTTCCATTTATGACTGGGACCTTTGATCCAATATAAAGAGATCTGAGAGTCCGTCCAGAAAAAGGCTGTAATTGGACATTTTCGATCTATTATTTTCTTAACTTCCTTTGTTAAGCGTGCAGCAAGTAGAGCACCCATCAGTTCCAATCTGGACAGGGATAACCTTTTCAGAGGTGCAACACGGCTTTTAGATGTTACGAGATCAACACTGATTCTGTCCTTGTGCTTAACTCTCAAAAAGGTGGCAGCTCCGTATGCTCTTTGGCTAGCATCGGAGAAGGTATGGATTTGGATTTCACTTGAATCTCCAGCACTGGAATCGAGGATCATTCGTGGAATCTTTAGTTCTGACAAAAGAGGAAGTTCTGACCACCATTGTAACCATGTTGCATAAATATCTGGTGGTAGCTCGTCATCCCAGGCTAATTTTCTTAGCCAAAGTTCTTGTAATAAGCATTTGAGCTTAATTGTGTAAGGCGATAAAAATCCAACTGGATCGTATATTTTACCAGCAGATTGTAGCACAATTCTTTTTGTGACAGGTTTTGATGTATCCAATTCTAGCAGTCCTTTCACATCAATTGTGAAATAGTCGTGGATGACATTCCATGGTATCCCTAAAACTTTGGTGATTGGACTCCAGAATTATTTTCCGAGTGACGAGAATGTGTCTCAAGGCCTTCGTATTCCCATGTTTTCATTAAGGTTTGATCATTTGAATTCCATTTGCGTAATTTCATGCTAGCATTTTTCATGATGGTATCGGCATCCTTTGATATTTTTAAAGCTTGGGAGATGTCATTAGCACCACTTATTACATCATCAACGTAGAGACAAGTGTCGAGCATTTCAGTTGCTGCTGGATACTGTTCACGATATTTCTCGATATGATGCTTAATTGTTGCGGAGAGTAAGAAAGTGCTAACGTTCACTCCAAACATCACACGCTTAAATCTGTAAACTTGAAACTTGTAGGGCTCGATTTGATTTGAACCAAGTTCTGGAAACAGAAATCTAACTGCATCTCTGTCCTCGTCACGCAATGAAATTTGTAAGAATGCACGTTCTATATCTGCGATAATAGCAATCTTGTTCAAGCGAAAGGAAATGATCAGATGGACTATGTTTAGATTTAAATTCACTCCTGGTCATTTACAGTCATTAAGAGCTAATTGTCCATCTTCATGGGAACTTGCATCGAAAACTATGCGCATCTTTGTAGTTAAGCTTTCTTGACGAAAGACCGCTTGGTGTTGTAAATAGAAAACTGCTCTATCAGTTGACCTTTCAGTTTGTAGAACCTTTTCAATTATTCCTTGCGACTCATATTCTTTCAAAATTTCAGAATATTGATTGAACAGAGTTGGGTCACGAATGAATCATTTTGTTAAAGATTTAGCACGTTTTTCTGCAACGGAAAAATTGTCTTGTAATTCTTGTTTATCCTTTTTCCAGGGAAACCCAACTTCATAACGAGCATTATTGAAACGTACTGAAGTCTTAAAATATTGCATGGCTTGGTCATCTAGATCTTAGTTCGGTTCGTCTGTAATGTCTAATGACTTTAGTTCCCAAAATTTTGTTATACTGTTATCAACCTTATCTTGGAGGAAATAGCAATAGTACTGGTTTGATTGTTCGTTTTGAATGGAACCTGTAACAATATAACTGAACACAGAGTCTTGCAATATTACTTGATTGTCATATAACTTTATTTGTGCACTTTTTAATAACTCATAAAATATTTCCCCTCCAAGAAGAATGTCAATACGTTTGGGAATATTAAATTCCGTATCTGCATAAATTATATTTTTTGGAAAATTTATTTTTGTGATATCAAACGGTTCTGCAGGAACACATCCTGTTATTTCAGGCACTAAGAGAAAGTTAAGTTTTCTTTTGAATGATCCACTTTCGTTCGAATTTTCAGTCATCACTCTTTCTTTTACAGCAGTGCAAGTACCGTTCACACCCACAATTTTCGCGTTTATTTTTTGTTTCTTCAATCCTAAACAATCCGCGGCTTCGAAGCTACATAAGTATTGTTGACTCCCGCTGTCTAGAATTGCATTCAACAGACGCCAGCTGCCTCCCGCACTTTGAACTTTGACCTTGGCGGAGGAAAGTAAAACTGATTTGTTCTTCACTGTGGTGTACAAACATGATGCAGAGGTTGAAGAAAAATCTACTTGTGGTGAATCGTTCATCGGTGCAGGATTTGGGTCATAAATAATCCTAGATGAACTCTGCAGGGAGGGAACGGGAAGGTTCCCGTTCACTAGGTTAGATTCTAAATGGGGTTTACTTGCGTTACAAAGAAGTGAATTATGGTTTGCATTGCACCACTTACATTTTTTTTTTAATTTTAAACAGTTCTTAATAAGGTGATGACCGAGACAATTAAAACACAGATTAAGAGATTTCACTCGATTGTTCCTATCTTGAATAGACATATCATGATTTTTTTTTACATTTAAAAACTGGATGTAGTTCTGATAAACATAGAGGGCAATTTTTTTTATCACTTTTTACAACAAACGTTTTGAATTTGAGAGGATTTTCGTTCTTTGGTTTCAACGAGGAATTTCTCTGCACGTTTTCTAAAGCTTGGCTTCTTTTAATTAAAAAGTCTAAAAATTTATCCCATTCGGGCAAATCATTGGAATGTAATTCCATTTCAAATTGTTTACGAGATTCATCGTCTAGACGTTGGGTGATAACAAAAATTAGCATTGATTCACACAAAGCGTTAGGTTCTAATTCTAATTGTTTTAAAGCTCTCAGATGACTCTGGATAGAGTCAATTAAATTTGTAAGGGGAAATGCAGATTCAAATTTTATTTTGTAAGGATTCAACAGTTCAGCAATGTGGCTATTAACGATTAATCTTTTGTTTCATATCTTCGTTTTAAGGCGTCGATTAAAGATACGTATGTATCATTAACTGTTTGCAACTGTTTTGCATTGCCTTTGAGGGCAGATTGTAAATAATACAATTTTTGTGAATCCGATAAACAAGTATTATCATCAATTAATGTTACAAACTGAGATTTAAATTGTAACCAATCAACATATTGTCCCGATAATTCAGGTAAATTAATGGAAGGCAGTTTTACGTTACAATTAG
This sequence comes from Nephila pilipes, assembly GCA_019974015.1. Taxonomy (NCBI): domain Eukaryota; kingdom Metazoa; phylum Arthropoda; class Arachnida; order Araneae; family Nephilidae; genus Nephila; species Nephila pilipes. Next base: position 39,289 of record BMAW01090526.1, on the reverse strand, counting down.
CAAAATCATTGTTTACAGACAATTTAGAGGTATTCAAAGCTGAAGATTCAAGTAAAGTATTGAGACTCACCTCTAAATTATCAGCGTCTTCTTCCATTTTATCCAAACTGTTTTCAAAATCAGGGAGTTCTTCATCCGAATGAATACTGTAACTTTCGTTTCGTAAAACGTCGATTTTCGCTTTGACCTGGGAAAGCGAAACTATTTTATTTTTTAGTTCCACTTGATTCAATGGAGAATCCGCACTTTCTAAAGAATTTTTAATCCGAGTAATTTGACCGAGCAAATATGCTTTTCTTCCGCTCAACACGGTGAGTTCTGATAGTTCTTTTGGCGCCATGTTATCAATTTTCGGTTCTCCGGCTCGACGGACCACAAAAACTGTATGGTGAAAGGGGGGTTTGAATGTTTAGACTTCGAGTTATTTGAAACTTATCTATTCAAACAAAGAGCTGTGGACTGTATACTAAATTATGCATGTTTATTTGAGCGATGGTTGGTACGTCGTGCTCCTAGGCTGATGTCTACAGGAAGAATGATACAAATTGTAAAAAAACAAGAATATGACTACTAGCGCCATCTGCACTAGCGGGTCGTAACAAAATCGGTAAATTCTCTTAATTTTGAACAACAGTGTAGATATATCTCTCTGTTCGCCTGACGGGTCGTTTCTTCTGAGCAATTTATCAATACACGATCTGAGTGTGTTTTTTTAAACGCGCTGGCGTCCAAGTTAGCTTCGACCACTCATTCGGAATACTCCACTGCTTAACGATGAAGTTCATCAGATTGCTGATGAGTCGTAACAAAGAGGAAATTTTATGTTTTCAAAACTCGTTTCCTGATTAGTTTGACCAAACAGAATCTCTCACTTCTCTTGCATTTCCTTGTTGCACTGGATTGGATACCCGCTTGACAGCAAAAACTTTTTTTTTATTTCATAACTTAATAAAGTCTTGTATGTTTTACCACTTTAATAGAAATTTAATTTATTGCCTCTCAATTGAAAAATATTAATTAACTTGTCCCCTATGTAAGTGTAAATCCTTAAAAACTCTTTTAAAAATTAAAAATAGATTAATATACGAGAGCGGCTTTTTTTTTCAAACTCCGATCGCACACTATGAAGACTAGGAATGCGGCAGGTAGCTGGAGTGCGCAGTAGGCTGCTGCGCATCTCCCCCTATTCACGCTTTGTCATTGCCGAGTCCAACACACCCTTTCTTGTTGAACTGCAGTTACGTAAACATTGCTCTCCCTATTGATTCTACCGCCAAGTGTGAATTGCGCAGTGTTATTCGTTTCTTGCAGGCAGAAGGGAATAGTGCATCCAAGAATGAGTCGAGTGTATGGAGACAGCTTTATGAGTGATGATGTTGTTCGCGAATGGTGTCGAAAGTTTAAGGATGACTGAACTGCTTCTGCAACCAAACGTCTTCTTGAGCAATTTAAATGGGACATTTTCGAACATTCGCCATATAGTCCCGATCTAGCCCCAAGTGTCTTTCATCTTTTTCCTGAATTGAAGAAGTGGCTTGGGGGCCAACGCGTCCAAATTGACCAGAAACTCATAGAAACAGTCACAACTCACCTCAATTCATTGGCGGCAATATTTTATGAGGAGGGCATTGCAAAGCTCGTTCACAGATATGACAAATGCCTCAATCGTCAAGGTGATTATGTAAAGAAGTATCCTTTGTTGTACATTACTTTTCGGAATAAAATTATTTTTTTTATATTCACCCGTCTTTTTATTATAGCCAATCGGAGGTTGAAAAAAACAGCCCTCGTATATGCTGGAAACAAAAATAATGTTTAAATATGAGAGGCTCAAAAATTGATATTTTTATTGACACAATTCATTCGAAGGAAAATATACTTCTGTATCACACTCGCTTCTTTTACTTTTTTATCTCTAAACATATATGTATATGATTATAATTTGATTTCCTTTCTAAACTTACTCAAGTAAATAGTGAAAATAACATATGTTTAAGTATATTTCCACAAACCATTTGGAATTAGTTGAAACAATTAATAAAAAATTGAATACTTTGCATATCTAAATTATGGGCTTTAACTCTTTTTCTTAATCTGAGAAATTAATTAATGTATTTCAAATTTACACAAGCTAATTTATTATTTCACATTTTATTCCAAAATATATAGGGTTTATGTTTAAATAATGTTATTCTGATTCTGATAAAGAAAAAAAAACCTAATGATTGAATTCATCGTAAGAATTAAAAACTAAATATAAAAGTAAGTTGTTCCTTATTTTAAAATTTGGAAAGGGCATGTATAAGAAGGTTTAAAACACGTACCAAAAGGCAGTTTACAGATTCTGTTTTTTTTTCAAAAGTTGCAGAATACTCAGAAATTAATTAATTTTTCTTAAAATAATAAATATGTTAAAAGCACTAAATAATTGACATCTTATTAAAAAGCTCTTATAATTCGGGTCTGTAAAAATAAATACGATATTACTTGTAGCTACTAATTACTTAATAACCAAACATTTCACACTTTGAGGTAAAAATTATTAGACTTAATTATTTTATAAGTGGGGTCTGATTACATTGTTTCTAATAAAATGAGGGGGGGAATTAAGTCTGAAATTGGATGAATAAAAATTCTGAAATCATCGTATGATTAAAACTATGTCACGATTAGGAATAAATCAATTATGTTTCTTATTGGAAGTCATTCAAACAATTAAGATTCATACAATACAAAAAAATAAGAAAATTATTTTTGTAGGTCACCTCAAAATTAGTCTTTTAATGCTCGTGTTAGTAATAAAAAATAAACTCCGCAGAATAAATTTGTCGCGCTATTTAAATGCACTCTCGTTGAAAACTTTCTTTAATAGATTTATTTAATATCTTATTTGTAGGAGAATAAAAATATTTTATTCGTTTCTTCGAAAGATTTCATATTTTTCTGAGTAACTATAGGTAAATCATTACAATCCTTCGGTATCATTTTGAGAAAAATGACCTTTCCTCCTTAATTTTTATTCAGGTTTACAGAACTTTTTTTCTTCTTAAATTATGTTTATCAATTTCAGATTTATAAAGAATTATAAACAATATGTGAGAGTCTGTTTTTATGAAACATGAAAATCTTTTGGAAAAATATGAGTATTTTTTACGTCTATTAAATAACAAATTATTTAATTTTATAAATAGTTTTCTGGATTAAATTATTTTATAGTCCATAGTTTGAATTATACAATTCTGCTCTAGATGATAATGAAAATTTAGTTCAGAACCTAGCTGCTGTCTAGAACACAGATAAAGAAAATGAAAAACTTGAAAGACATTAAAAATTATGTGTTGAAAATATAAAAAAAAGAAAAATTATTTATGATGTCGAAAAATTATTTTCTTTTTAGTAGTTTAGGATGTTTGATAATCATGCCATGATCTCTGATAAAAATAAAGTTTGAAAGAGAGGTGGGTTAGTGACAAGACCGTCATTAGTATGCAGAACTTGGATGACAGCGACAATTTCCATTATAATTAATTGGCGGGTTAGAAAACCATGGGTGGCATTGGACCTATATACATATGCGATGAAAACTACCGATTCAAAACATTTGCAAAGAACATTATAAAGGACCAGCGACAACACACATCAGAGGTGCATTTTGCATAATTTTTAGGGATAGACAGCAGAAGTACCAAGCACATACGAGAGGCTGCTATTGGCCAGCTCGACTCACCTCTCTCCCCGAACTCTCTTCTGACCACAACCCTGCCCATATTTTTCTGGACATGAACAGTAATTTCCATATTGCTAAAAATAATACTTCACCGATTGGTGCATTTTTAGCCAATTTCTTCGTAATGTTAATTTCTCATTATCAATTATTCAAAGTGGAGAGGATCTAGAAAAGCATGTCACCATTATTTCTGATAAAATCATACATGCACACAAAAATGCATCCAAACCAAAAAACACAAATAACTCACAATACATCACCTCGGAAATTCGAAATTTATTTATGTATAGAAACAGAGCTAGGAAAACCTGGCAATTTTCGAACAACCCTGCTGATAAAACCCACCTAAATCAAATTAATAAATTGATCAGAAACAAAATCATCGAAGAAAAAACAAAAACAAAAATGGACATCAACACTTTCTTCACTTGACCCAGAAAGGGCTCTCTCTGGGGAGCTGCAAAAGAATTAAAGAAGAAATGCTCTAATATTTCGGCCCTCACAGGCCCCACAAGTATCGCCCTTAGTGATAAAGATAAAACAGGAACACTAGCTGATTCTCTTCAAGAACAGTTTCAGCTGAACGACATAAAATCACTAACACACGATAGAACAATTACACATATCGTTCACGGTTTTTTTTACAAATGATAATAATTTTAATAACACCCCTCCCATACCCCTCTGTTAACCTTTAGAAATAATTAATTATTTCAATAAGATTAAAGTTAATAAATCACCAAGTCATGAGGATATTACTAATAAAAAATTAAAAATCTCCCCCTCCCTACAATTTTTCAAATCACACACATAGTAAACCGTATGCTAGTATTCGGTCATTTTCTAAGTCACTGGAAAACGGCTTCGGTTGTACCCATACTTAAGCCAGGAAAAGACCTAACAAGAGCAGACAGCTACCGTCCAATCTCTCTTCCCCCTATCGTGGGAAAAATTGCTGAGAAAGGTATTCTCAACAGGCTGAACGAACATCTGTTCAAAAACAAAATCATTGTTCCGGAGCAGCTTTTCGGGCTTTATACCGCAGCTCTCCACAACTCATCAACTGAAGAGAGTAACAATGTACATCAAATCAGGACTGGAAAGCAGAGAAAAAATTGGAGCTCTTTTCTTTGACATCCAGAGAGCTTTTGACCATGTCTGGCATACGGGATTAATTTATAAATTAATTAATTATAACACCCCGCCTAACTTAATTATTCTAATTAATTCTTATCTTAAAAATAGAAATTTCACAGTCAAAGTTAAAAACACAAAATCTACTAAAACAAAGATCAACTCAGGAATACTGCAAGGATCTTATCTCGGGCCAACCCTCTTCCAACCCTCTGCTTCGTGAACGATATCCCAAAACATGACAACCCAATTATCTGCATGTACGCAGATGATGCAGCGAAACTTAATAAACACAGAAATCCTAAAATTCTCGCACATCACATCAATAGACACATTACATGCCTAGAAGTCTGGTTCTCCAAATGGAAAATTGCATTGAATGTTTCAAAAACTGAGGCCGTCTTCTTTACAAAATCACCCAGAATCATTAAACCTGACATTTTCATTCACAACAAAAAAACAAATCCCTTGGTCTCAATCAGCCAAATACCTTGGAGTATATCTAGATAAAAGTTTCACGTTTCAAAAACACATTACACAACTACAGTGAAAATTCCGACTTGCCGTGAAAACATTTTTCTCCCTAATGCAGGGGTAGCGAACCTTGATGTATCAACGTGCCATTTTTTCTTAAAAAATGTTTAAAGAGGTCATAGATGTGCCGTCAAATAATTTTGACTTCGTGATTATTGGGAAAATAATAATACTAAATATTTTCAACTCAAAACTCTTTATTTACTACAAAAAAAAATACATTTTGCAATGTCTCAGTTATATGTGTAATTCAAATTACAATAACATTAGTGTGACTTCTGTTGTTGCAGAATAGATGACAAATAACTTATATTAGGGTTGTAAGATGTTACTTTTAGCAGAACGCATGCTGAACTGGACTCATCTGTCAAACGGTTTCTAAGCGAGTCTTTGATGTTATTCATCTCTGAAAATAATGACTCACAGGCATAGGTAGATGAAAATATGGTTAAAAAAGCCCAAGTCATCTTCTTCAAACAGTTAAATGAGTCTGGTAACGAATTCCAAGTTTAGAAAATTTTGTTATTGGCATTTTTACTTATATTGTTTGAAATCTTTCTGTTTCAATTAATTGTAATTCTTTCCTTGTTTCAATAAATTTTTGAACCCATATTGAACTAGACTGGAAATCAATCAGCTGCATTTCAAATTCTTCAATTTCCAACCAATTGAATTGGGACAAGTTTAGTTTATCAAATGAAGTCAAATCAGGGTACATAATATAAACTTTAGTGTTTCCAATAATTCTTTGAATTGAGAAAATCTCGCTGAAAATTCATTGATTGAAGAATCAATTACAGAAATAAATTTTTCAGTGACTGTTTCTTCGCCTGGTTCCACATGTATATCTAAATCTTTGATATTTTTTTTCAAGTTTGTGGAAAATACTTGTAGTGTCTTGTAATAATATCGTTCCTGAAAAAGTGCAATTTAGCGTCAAATGCGCGAATGAAATCTATCATGACGATAATTACTTTATTTGTGCCTTGAAGCTTCACGTTCAATTCATTGAAATGTTGGCATATGTCTGTAAAAAACATCAATTTTGAAAGCCACATAATATCCAACAACTGAGGGTATTGTTCAATTTTCCCCTCATTTTGCAGAAACAGTCTGATTTCTTCCAAGCAATCAACAAATCTTTGAAGTACGTTTCCGCGGCTCAACCAGCGAACATTATTATACATCAGTAAGCCATTATACACCGAGGTGACTTCATTTAACAAAGCATCAAACTTTCGCTTATTTAAAGAGTGCGATGAAATGAGATTGACTATTTTTGTGACTACTGTCATTACATTATCAAGAGATGTTAAACCACTCTTAGCGCACAAGGCTTGTTGGTGAATGATGCAGGGGAATTATAGAATCGAATGTCCTATGTCTGTTTGAAATAAACTTATGAAACCATTTTTTTGCCCACCATACTTTGAGCTTCATCAGTTGCCACTGAAACAATTTTTTTCAAATCAATTTCTTTCTCAGAAAGCGAATTTTTAACAGCTGTGCTAATATCTGTGCCCTTTGCAGTTGTTAGCAACGATGTTATTGCAATTAATTATTCCTTAATGACGTTTCCCACTGAATATCGAGCAAAAACAGCTAAAGGTGCAGATTTAGTGACGTCAGTGCTTTCATCAAGACATAGCGATATAAAAGGAACAGAGTTAATATCAATTATTTGTTGATCTGCTACATTTCCGGCCAGTTTTATGATTCTCTCTTTAATTGTGTTTCTAGATCGAGGAGTATCTTTGATGAGATGAATTATCCTATCTTTGTTATTGAAATCCTCAAAAAGTGAGGGCGCGCATGCTAACCAGACTTCTGCAGCGGTTCGCCAACAGGCAGATTATTCACCGATTGTGGAGACTGCCAAACAGATTCTGCGGGCGCTGCGAGGCGCTCCTCGCCAAAGGCAGCAACCCTGGAGCGCGCTCTCCTTCACTTCCAAGAAATGAATCATTCTCTCTCTCTCGACTTGCGCTTTGACATGCTGCTCGCTTGGAGCTCGTTGTACGTAGTTCAATGGTGTGTAAATAAATAAATATTAGAATGTCCAGCATGTGCCTTGGTCCAAACAACACCCGCAGCAGTGGTGACCCGGACGTGATAAGAATTACACCTTCAGATTACAATGGATTGAAACTTTTTCATCGATTAGCACGTGTTCGTGCTAATAACACAAAAATATATACATATGTATCTAAATTATTAGATGTCGATCTTAGCTTGCGAAGAAGTTTTAAGTGGCAATTTATTTTAGCATCCGTTCCTTTCGCAATTATAGGCGCTGATTTTTTAAAGCATTTTGATCTAATTATCGACTTAAAACGACAACGACTTATTGATACAATTACAAATCTGTCTCGCTATGGTAAAATTCCCACTGGTCTTAATACTGCGTCGATAAAGTTAAGCTCAGGAAATACAATATATCACAGAATTTTAGCGGAATTCCCTGACCTAACAGCACTTACTTCTAAAATTAAAAAAGCGCCACATAATACGAAGCATTACATCGAAACAACTGGACCACCTGTCCACAGCAGGCCTAGGCGTTTAAACCCAAAATTGTACAATATTGTAAAACAGGAATTTCAATTTATGATGGTGCAGGGTATTTGTAGGCCTTCCAAGTCAACCTGGTCATCTCCACTTCATGTAATCCCAAAAACCTCAGGTAGCATTCGACCAGTAGGAGATTATCGTAAATTAAACGCATGTACAACCCCTGATAGGTACCCGATACCCCATATACAAGATTTTTCTAATGCACTTTACGGTTGTAAAATTTTTTCAAAGATCGATATTGTACGCGCATACTTCCATATACCCGTCCACCCGGATCATATTCAAAAGACGGCCGTATGTACGCCATTTGGCTTATACGAGTTTCCGTACTTAATTTTTGGCCTCTGTGGGGCAGCCCAAACGTTTCAGAGGTTCATGAATGAAATTTTAGGTGAACTCAAATTCTGTTTTGTCTATTTGGATGATATTCTGATTTTCAGTAAAAGCGAGGCTGAGCATAAGACTCACGTTCGTGCTGTATTCCAAAAACTCCAACAGTACGGGTTAACAATTAACACTTCTAAATGCGTTTTCAGAGTGTCAGAAGTTTCCTTTTTAGGACATCTCGTAACGCAGCAAGAAACAAAAACATTGCCTGATAAAGTTGAATTAATATTAAACTACTCAAAGCCTAAAACAATAAAAGAACTTCAATGGTTTCTAGGAATTCTGAATTTTTTTCGCCGATTTTTACCTAACGTAGCCTAACACCAGATCACTCTTAAGTGTATTTTTAATGGGCACAGGAAAAAACGATAATAGAGTAATCGAATGGACTACCCAAGCCGAACAGGATTTTTGTACTTGCAAAATATTAATTGCAGATGCAACGCTTTTGGCACATCCGAAACCAGATGCGGAGCTGATACTACACGTAGATGTATCCGACTTTGCGATCGGCGGAGCATTGTTCCAAATAATCGATAACGAACCCCAACCTCTCGCGTTTTTCTCTAGGAAATTATCCCAAACGGAAAAAAATTATAGTGCATATGATCGCGAACTGCTAGCTTCATATGCTTCCATTAAACATTTCATTCACATGCTTGAAGCTAGGGATTTCAAAATATTTACCGATCATAAACCATTGACTCACGCCTTTAAACAACGTTTAGATAAATGCTCACCACGACAAGCCAGACAGCTAGATTTCATATCCCAATTTACGACAAATATTTGCTATCTCCCAGGCAACGAAAACGTAACAGCGGATAGCCTTTCCAGAATAGCTTCTATCGAAATGCCCAACCCTATCAACTATGATGAAATTGCAAAATCTCAAGAATCAGATTTAGAGCTCCAAAATTTAATTAGTAACCCTCAAAGATTACAGCTAAAGAAAATAGTTATGCCAAATTCTAACATCCCTTTATTTTGCGACTTATCTACCGGAATAGCTAGACCTTATACCCCAAAGAAATACCGCCAGCGGATTTTCAGTCAATTGCACAATATGTCTCGCCCCGGTATTCGAGCTACTACAAAATTAATTCGCTCACGTTTCGTGTGGCCATCAATAGGTAAAGATTGCTCTGCTTGGTCTAAATATTGTATACCGTGCCAAAAGGCAAAAATAAGTAGGCATACAAAAACCCCTTTAGGCTCTTTTCCTGACCAAACACGGAGATTTGACCATGTGCACCTTGATATCATCGGACCTTTCCCACCATCAGCTGGAAATTACTATTGTCTTACGATGATAGACCGTTATACACGGTGGCCGGAAGCCATCCCGATACCCGATATAACTGCGGAAACAGTGGCAAGAACTTTCTACAATCATTGGATAACACGTTTCGGTTGTCCTTCACGCATAACAACCGATCAAGGCCGCCAATTTGATGGTTCTCTTTTTAAAGCACTAGCCTGTCTGCTGGGAATAAAGAAAATTAGAACGACGGCCTACCATCCTCAATGGAATGGCTTAATAGAGGAGTTCCACCGCCCATTAAAAGCCTCTTTGAAAGCCTACAACACGGCGCAATGGGCATCCGCCTTACCAACCATTTTGTTTGGTTTTCGAACTGCTTTTCGAGACTCCATTCAAGCAACAACGGCTGAACTGGTGTACGGTACCACCCTCCGACTTCCAGGAGAATTTTTTCATCCTACGCCTTCCGACATTCAGCCAAGGCAGCTAGTAGAGGATTTAAAAGAACATTTTTCTCATATCCGACCACGACCTACTTCGAATCATGGAACTAAAACAGTTTTCATCCATCCGGATCTGAAAACGTCAACGCATGTTTTTGTCAGACATGATGGCGTAAAGAAACCCCTCCAAGCACCTTACGATGGACCCTTCAAAGTGTTGCGGAGAACGGAGAAAGTCTACGACGTGGACATTTCTGGTCGTAAATCCACCTTGTCGTTGGACAGACTAAAACCAGCTTTCGTCGCAAATAATAGTGACCTTCCCGAAACAGAGTTGCCTCCACCTAATCAAGACATTACAACCACGCGTTCTGGACGGATTGTTCGTTTTCCAGAACGTTTCGTATCTTAAAGATACTGCGGGGGAGTGTGCAGCGGTTCGCCAACAGGCAGATTATTCACCTATTGTGGAGACTGCCAAACAGATTCTGCGGGCGCTGCGAGGCGCTCCTCGCCAAAGGCAGCAACCCTGGAGCTCGCTCTCCTTCACTTCCAGGAAATGAATCATTTTCTCTCTCTCTCGACTTGCGCTTTGACATGCTGCTTTCTTGGAGCTCGTTGTACGTAGTTCAATGGTGTGTACATAAATAAATATCAGATGGATTAGTTTGTGCCTTGGTCCAAACAACACCCGCAGCACTTCCTTCAAAAACTCTCCCTCTTGAAAAGGTTTACTACAACGAGCAATGACATTCGCAGCCTAGTAACTTGCCGCGTTCGTATGGCAATTTTTGCCAACATATTTTGTCATAGACGTCGACTGTTTATTTCTGTCTTTCATAGCCCTTGCAATTAGTTCCTTTTGCTCTGCTTCGCTTTTTTGACTAACGAATTTGTGATTTGTTTCAAAATGCCTTTTTACAGACGATGTTCTACATACCACTATTCCAGAACATAAAGCACACACCGCTTTTTCGCCATTACTAATCATGCCATATTTCTCAGTCAACCAAGTTTGAAATTCTCTGATACACTTAATATCTTGCACTTTTTGCTTTTTTGCTGAACTAGTCATACTAAATAATAGTTAAAAGTCGTAAATAAAAAACGAATAAATCTTAAAATACAGTTGTGTCAACGAAATTGACTAGTATGCTATGCTTATATAAACTATGCGTCATTATCAATTATAATCCACGATGTAACTACAAAAACAAACGAGTGCGCTTCCTGCCCGCCGACCTGTGCTCGAACACTCCATGTTATGAAACTTGATGTGTGAGGGCGCCAGGGTTAAGGCGCCAGACGGAGAGAAAAAAAAACATTTTTTATTTTGTTTCTGTTGGGAGTGTAGTCGAAAGGTTTTGTAATAGAATAACGATTATAACGAAAGTTTTGTTAGGGAATGTACATTCTGATAAGTATTATGCGTGTGTATGATTTATTAAAATGTGAAAGACTTTCATCTCGTCATTTCGAAGTTTTGGATTTGTTTCGTCCATAGGAATGAAACAGTGAAATACTCCGTAGCGTAGGATCACTCTATTTCTTCCGTAATATGCTTCATAGTAAACTTTGTGATCGGTGGCGTGCCCAAAATATTGTGTCGCGTGCCATTGGTTCGCCATCCCTGCCCTAATGTGTCGGAGTTCATTATTATCTACTAAATATAAACTGCTTAGCTATGAACAAATTCTGCGACTCATCCTAACCTATGTCTGTCCAATTTGGAATCGAGCTGCTCAGATCCACCACAATAAAATTGAAATCCTGCAAAATAATGTTATCGGAATGATTGGAAAAGCCAGATGGTTTATGCTTTACGATGATTTAAGAAAATCCCTAAATATAATAAGACTTCAAGACTACAATAACTACACCACAATTAAATTTAACAATATTTTTGACAATAACGTAAATCCCTCTATCCAAGAATCTAAAATTTATAAAAGAATCTACCAAAATCAAGGTAGAACTTAAAAAATTTGAAAACTCATCACCATCTTTAATCAACCAATAGGAGACCTCCCTCTAACTCACTGAGTTCGATGCACCCAGTTTCTAAACTACACCTGCTCTGAGTAGCTGCTTCCTGATTGAACAGCATCATTCATCGTGTTCTCCCACACCCCTCTGCACTGTAACAGCTTAACTTTCAGTTATTTCAAACTACATCTTGAATTTTTATTAAACTTAAATGCGTTCACTTTAATTTTTCAATAGTTTAAATTATTTTTATTAGTTTTTATTTTCATATATTATTTTAATTCATGGGCATGTAAACTTATATCATGTTAAACTCATAACGGAGATTAAATCCCTTCGGGCTAGGTTCTCTGTAAAACTGTTTCATTACGAACCGGTTACATCCCTTAATAACTCTAAAACCACATGAAATTTTAACTTCCTGACTGCAAAAGCTGAATTACAAAACCATTTTAATAAATTCCCTAAGCTGTATTCGAAGCTTTAAACAATATGTCGAAGGTCGATAACGACCTCAACAAATTAAATATTTTCATATCGAGTGTAGTCGCGACTACACCCACAACTAATAATAATTAAAATTCACCCTTCTCTGCCTCAAACTGGTGTATTGGAATGCCCAAGGTGTAAAGTCCCACGAGATGTAGAATTAAGGGACTTAATAGATAATTTAAGCATTCCCCTGATTTAGTTGTAATTCAAGAAACACATCTGGAACTAGGTATGAAATTTACAATACCCAATTACATCACACACCGTAATGATAGACCTACCACAGCAAATCGTCCGTATGGTGGCACTGCTATCTTAATAAAATGCCTCTCCCACATTACAAGATCCCAACGCCCACATTAAAAGGTGCAGAAGCAACTATCGTTGCACTCACCTCCACAGATAGAAACCCAATACTCGTTACCTCCATCTGTTAGAGTCACTCATGTACCAGTAGACATAGAAACTATCCTAAATCTAGGGCCGACTTCATTAATTTGTGGAGATCTTAATCGATAGAAGGGATAGGGTAGAAAAGAGCTATTAAAGGACGATCGCACGTTAAATTTACGTACACTTGTGCTTTAGGGTTAAATAAACCAAAAAAAAAAATTGCTGATATAAAATTACCAAACATAAATGAAATAAAATATATTGTAGAAAGCATTATTCTACAAATAAAAATATATATATAAATAAAAAATAATAACAATAAAATATAAAAAAAATAGATATAAAAGAAACTTAAAAATGAGTCTCCATCTAGATGTAAAAGTATATTTAATCAAATAAAATTTTTATAATTGAAAATTATAATGAGAGAAATAAAAGAGAAAGAAGGAAAAAAAAATAGTCAAGAATTATAGATAAAGTATTTTTATCTTTCCTGTCATAAATATTACAAATAAATCATTATTAACAATTTTTAAATTGATATCTTGGAAATCTGTTTCATGAGATTTTATATTAGTTTTAACACACACATATATAATATATATATATATGAAATATAAACATTACAAAAAACTTACTATTGAGAACATTATTTACTATTGAGAACATAAGGTTTTTGATTTTACCTGCACAGAGGAGAAATATTTCATTAGATCAGCAGAGCTAGTGGTTATGTTTGGATCTGTGTGATATCCTACTTTATCAGCTATACATCTATCTCTGGGTTTAATTTTAACGACTATTTATGGTCCGAAAAATCTAGGTCTGAGTTTGAGGCCTACACCAAATTATGTATGTCAGACCGCTACTAAAATGTCAATTTGGTACAAGGTAATATTCTTCTTCTCATAATATGTTCTCTGGATTTCAGACTTATTTTCATGAATATTTTGCTTTTCTTCAGTGCAAATGCTTTCTCTTTGTTCTTGATAATTGTTTTCCTTTATATTTGTGGAATTGGACTCCATCTTGTGTGAACTTTAAGGAAGCTTGTTCCAAAATGTCTATGCGCCTATGATAGCTTCGTAGTCTAGATGAGTATTCGTCCCAACATGCCATATAAAGGAATAACGGTCTTCATCTTGACGAAATCATGTTCAAAAAGCTTTTCGTCGACAATTGCAATTTACTTTTTGCAGGTAAAACCATACATTTCTTTAAAAAACTTTTTTGGACAACAATCATCGTATCTTTGTCTTCACGGATGAGACTAGCTGAATTAGCAGTATCTATAAGAATGAAAACGGTTTTCTCACCAAGTGTAATATCTCGCAGATTTAGCCTTTTTGCGGGACTACAAAACAGATTTGTACTTCATTCCATAGTGTGGCAGGTTCCGAGTCTTTCTTGTCTTCAGGACAATTATAGACTGAATGGTTAGGAGAATGACAAATGAAACATTCTAGGAGTTCTTCTTTCAAAATCTTTACTCGGATGAGTCTCAAAGTATTTTCATTCAGGTTTGAAATTTTTCAGTTTTCCTGTTCAGTTCAGTTTCCTCAAGTATCTCGGCTAACTCCACTGGGTACTTGGTCATTCGCCTAAGTGATATTCTTTTAATTCGAGTTGAGGTTTTTTTTTTCTTTGCTATTATCAGACCTCTCGATTGGTCAAAAGTTTTGATGTTTAGTTTCTCGATCCGTCCATCAAAAATGTTTGAATTTCTTGGTAGAAATTGCGCCGCTTATTATCAGCACTTTTTTGATGAGTAATAAACAATTGCCTAAGCTTCTGTAGAGTTAAGTTTAATCTTTTGAGTTATAAGATCTTCATATGATCATAAACTTTTGCATCTTTTTCAGGATCTCGAGCCCTTAGTTGTGTTATTTCTTGTGGGAGTAGACCCAACAGATGTGTAACACAAAACTCTTTTGGTATGAACATCATATTAGCTTGGCGCTGAAATAATAACAAATACAGACTGATACCTTCAAATTTTTGTAACAAATTATTCAATTCATTGGTCGATGTATGGGTGCTTACTGTCAAAGTCTCTTGACTCGACTTAATCTGAGTCCCCATTCTTAACTTTTCCAATTCTCTTTCATCTTGTCTTCTCTTTTCTGCTATTTTTTCTTGTCTCCTCTTCTCTGCCAGTTCTTCTTTTCTTTCCTTTAATCAATGATATAATCATACATCTATCTGGTGTCTATCACGTCGTACTCTGTGCTATTTATAATTAAATTTTTCAACATTGATTTGGTCATTTCAGCTGTTGTTTCTATGTTTAATTCTACTGCTAGGTTAAACAAATCTTCTTTCTTACTGTTACGACCTGTGTGGGCAGATGGCTCTAGTAGTCATATTCTTGTTTACAATTTATTATTCCTGTAGACATCAGCGAAGGAGCACGACGTACCAACCGTCGCTCAAATAAATATTCATTTTTAGAATACAGTCCACAGCTCTTTGTTTGAATAGATAAGTTTCAAATAACTCAAAGTCAATTCATTAAGCCCCTTTCATTACACTTACCGTTAACATATAAAGACATTTTGCACGAATGAAATTTGAAAAATTTTATAACAAATAACTATTTTAAAAAAAAGTCGATATAAAATTTTTTAACTCAATTCAATGAAATAATTTTGCTGGATTTACTTAATTGATTCTGCTAAAGTGAAAATAAATAGTTACGTGAAATTCGAAGTAGCATATGTTATCACCCAAGATATATATACAAATATAAACAGATGCAATATTTAAAGTACTAATAAGAATTTAAACATTGAATAAAAAAGTAATCATTCATTAGAAAGGTAAAGTAAATACTTTTCAATTCTTGATAATTTTCTTTCTAAATTTTGAAAGAACTAATTTCAGCATTTATTTTCTTTTAAAAGAAAAAAATTACAATATATTTTAAATTGAAAATAAAACTCATGCACTATTAAGGAACAAATGTATATACTTAAGGAGTAATAAGAAATAATATATATATATATATAAATATATATATATATATGTGTGTGTGTGTGTGTATATATATATATATATATATAGATGTGTGTGTGTGTGTGTGTATACAGGGGGTGGACAAAAATATAGTATATATATATATATATATATATTAACCTTTTGAAGACGGCGGGTTTCGTGAGGAAAAGGCCCTTAAAGACGGCGCTTTAGGCGATGTTTACTTCCCCCTTTTTTATTGCTGATTGATGACACCATACATAGGCTTACAATAGAAGCAGGATAGTTGCTAGTGTCCGCAGTCAATGGGGATGTTCGCGGCTTAGAAAGTCCCTAAATACAAAGAGTCTCCCTTTCTTAGGGAAACATATTTTCTTGGAGCTAAATGTAGAAATTACGATTTCAGTTCCAAGAAAATTTGAGAAATTTATTTATTTTATTTTTTAAAAAAAGAAATTATTTCCTAACAATTTAAGCTGCTTTTCACCTAGGTTTCCTCTTCAATATTATTAAGAGCATTGAGAAAAATAGCACAAAACAATGATGATAATATAAAGCATTGCACAAAAAAATGAAACGCTTATTTCATTGTAGACAAAGGTACAAACAATAAACTAAACCAAATTTAATTGATATTATTCAAGTAAAATTTATTTATATTTTGATTTTCAGTAAATTCATTAAAATAGATATAAAATATTTTAAATTTATTTTTAATTCTTTTAAATGCAGGAATTTGATACACACCTGGTGTTAAAACTTAAAATAATCAAATTAGAAATAAGAAGAAAATAATATGATACTTCATAAATTGCACGTAATTATAATCAGTAATACAAAATAAAATAAAAAGCAAAATTGCTGATCCTGTCTCTTGATGTTATAATGTAAAATTCAGACTTTGACAAATCGATAATGAAGTAATTTTAAAAGCTCTTATAAGTATTCACAACATTTGTATGACAATAGACATATCATCATAAATCAACTATGCTTCTTTGGAAACTTCATTATTACTTAATTTATAATTGTTTTTCTCTTTTAGAACATGCCAGAAAAATCTTAAAAATTTAAACCCTCTTAAGAATTTTCTTATATATCTTCCATGAAGGAATGATAGATTTGATGTATAATTGTCATTTTTTATTGTTCCCTAATCCATTATATTGTGATACATTAGAATTCATAATACTGAATGAATCCTATGATTAAGTCTAAATTTTATTATCAAGCATTTTTCAAAAATTAAAACTTTATTCTTCTTTGATCTAATTCTTACTATATATGCTGAAAATTATGATAAAATATTCACCGTGGCAAATAAATGAGATGAATAAAAAGCAAAACCATTAAAAAAAGGTGTTTCGCATTATGCTCTAAAATGTGAGTATCTTAAGGCTATAAATGTTGACCTTTGTTAAATAGTGCCACATTGTACAGTCCACAAGTTTTTATCGAAAAAAGGTGACGATTAGGTGTTCCAACGTGTAGCATAGCTGATACGCATTAAATCAAAATCCTTACGTTGCCGTGGTGTGGAAATTAGAAGTGGACGCTCTAGCTCGGCTATCGTTCTCGTTACTTGTTTGTCATTTAAATTACGAGGTCCGTCTTATTAATTTGTCCCTTATGTTACTTGTAAATGAAATATTAATAATTTATCAGTTTACCTACGTGTTCCTAAAAATAAATTCTTTAAATACACATAAGAAATTTAAAATTATATTTTTCCCAATAGTAATAAATGTTTTCATTAGTAAAAAAGTGGAAATGCTTTGAATTTTTAGAATACTTCTAGTAAAACGCAAACAATAAGCTGATATCGAAGACAAAATATTATGACTGCAAACATTTTTAAGTTGCCGAGGAGCTTCACGTATCTCGGTAATCTTGTTTATATAAAAGGAATATATGATTCTTATTTGTACTTAATTGTTTCTTTTGCAAGTAATGATGACATACTGGAGTTTCTTACCTTTTTTTTTCACTTTTCGTACAAAAAATTATATCCTTAACCTTATAATCCTTGGATAATCCTTACTTTTTATTTAAAATTTCAAAAGAATTGCATAATATTGCTTAATTCTAAGATTACTGCTCTGATTTTTGTGCGATAATAAACTGATTTTTGTGTGTGATTTTGTGCATATGACAGAGCCAAAGCCAATACATTCCTACGAAGCCAACTCTTTCGATCAACATTCAAAATAATTACAAAAATCTTTCCTTCTCAACGCACAGACTCCTCAGTCGGTTTAGAAATATCTGACAACAATTTTTCTTTACTTTCTTCAAAATGAAGGAAAATTTTAGCTTCAAATATCGTTTTTCCCCTCCCCCCCACTTCGTCTGGACAGTCCCCTAAGTGACTGGGTCCTTTTTACATTATCTCTCAAAATCTAACACAATATCAGTTCTCTGAACGGTTATTTTCAGTTTCCCGATAACGTTCGCAAAGTAGAAGGCCTTCTTTTAAGTTGGTCGGCATAGTTTCTATTTATCCTATGTCCGACAATGTAACAGAAAAAGAAATCACTTTCTAAAGCTTTATTACGGCAATAAGAGGAAGAACCACGGAAGAATAGTTTTCCGGCTACATGAAAGCAACCTTGAAGATTTACAAGAAGGCAGATGTGTATTTCTAGGTTTTATTACACCAAAAAGGCTTATGATAATCAATAATGACCAAAACCTGAAAGAATCAACAATAATCAAGAGGGAGAAGCATTCTTTGTCGATATGAAAGCTTTTACAACTTGTTTTTCATGCTCATTTACAGGAGCCATTTGCTTCCCTATTCAGAGTTTCAAACGTTCAATAGCCTTAGAGCGCACCCGAACATTCCTTTTTTTGTACTATCGTACATAAAAAGTGTGACTCATGAATAAATAGGCGAGAAAAAAGAAAAGAAAACGAACACATTTTTTCTATTTCAATGTAACTATCTGTTAGATTCTGATTATATTTATTTTTCAAGTATATTTTAGAGCATTTTGCAAATTTTTTCGTAATTATTATTATAAAAGAAACTTATTATAATTTTTTTTAAGAAAAAACTTCTTTTAAGTTTCGAAAAATCAGGAAATCCAACACTGTAGAACTTTTAAAGTATAATATATAACAAAAGCAAAAATTTTATTCTTGCTTCTAAGATTTTTGTATAAATCGGGGAATTTTTCTTATGAAAAAGAATTTGTAATATTCGTCTGCTACAAATTTGAAAGAAAAAATATCGGAATTAATAGTTTTTGTTTCGAAGACTCAACTTTTATACATCAATTGTCATAATAAAAAAAATGTCGGAAACAGTTTCTTGCTTTTATAAATTCGAAAGACTACAATGTACAGTTTTAAAAATCTATAACAAATATTTTTGTAATTTTTTTTTTGATGCAAATATTTTCTTCTTTTTTTGTTGTTTATACACGATTAAAAAAGGTGCTTTTTTTTTTTTTTTTTTTTTTGATGTTTCGATACAAAATTCTTAAAAACTGTTTTTCAATAAGCATAACTTAAGATAACAATAAAAATACGCTTCTGTACAGCAATACATTGTGTAATTATGCACAAATGTTCATCAAAAACAGAATGTAAAAATTGCTTCAAATTCTCCACAAATATATTTTAAGTAGTTTTACAGGTATAAAAATTAATAAAAATGTAGAACTGAGGTATTTTTAAATCTGCAAAATGCATAGCAATACGTGTATTAGTAAAAAAACATTCATTATGAAAATATGTAATTATATTCTTTAGTACGAAAAAAAATAAAATAAAAATCATAAAAAAAAAAATCACCACTTAAAGTTATAACACTTTTTTGAATAAACTTTGGAAATAAAATTTTTATGTAACATATATTTCTTAGTAATATTTATATATATTATTATTTGAATAATAAAGTAAAGCGGAACTAGAAATTAAAAATTTATTTCCAAATATTTAAATATTGCTTAAGTTCAACATAATAATCCAATAATTTCATTACAGCGGCTCCTTTTATCACATTATTTCCTGTAAAAGGAAAAATTGTCGCTTTATGGATTATTTGTGGGTCGTTCCGAATTATTTTATTTTGTTCTTCGGAGACAACCTCATCTTCAACCTCTGGACTCAAATTTAAAGATTGATCTAAATCATCTTCCTCATTTTCTAACTCACAATCAGAATCAGAATCATCAAAAATTTCGTCTTCTAAATCAGCTAAAATGTTCTGAATCTCTTGCGTGGTAAGTTCTCTTTTACGTTTAGGCATTTTTTTTTTAAAAAAATTAAATTAATTTAAAATGAAATGATTAAGTAATCGAGATGACAAAATCACTTACAAAAATAACTATGCACTCACCGCTAATGAGAATTTGAGTATGAAGGAAAAAAGAGGGATTTTTAGGTAAGGGTGAAAGAGGAAACTCTACCCCCCTCCCTTCTGAATACAAAAGAATCCGGTCAAGCAGATGATGTTCCGGGGCTATAATAGGCCTCATGCTGATTCGAAAGCTGTTTTCAGGGGAAAGCACGGCTTGGCTGCTACATCGGTCAGCGCCGGCTTCTAAGGGTATGTTCCTTTTGGCCTATAGATCGGTCTGCCGTGTTCAAAAGGTTAAGATGATCGTATATTCCTAGAATTTAAAAGATCAAAATATTTGGAGTAACAAAAAAAAAAGTATTAGTATATACGTTTTCATAAACAGAATGAAATTATGATCGTTTGAGCTATACAATCAGTAATTATTCTTTTTTTATGTTTTAAGGAGAGGAAAAAAAGATCATCATAAAAATAATTAAATGACAGCAACTCTCTTTCAGTGGTTCAATGTCAGATATTAAAGCTTTCTACTCCTAAATTGTTCATTACTGAGAAAGAATTGTTATATACTCAGACAAGATAAATATAATAATTTTGAGGTAGTTTTATGTTGAAAGTAAAAAAAAACTTCAATATCAATTAAAATGAAAAATAGCGATTAAAGAATCGTGACACCTAAAACATTTAAAATATGATCATATATACGATTTTTTTTTTTTTTAAAAAAAAGACTTTTCACAATAAAGGAATAATACTTGCGGGATCACAGCCGAAATTGCGTTGAATACCTCTGAAGTTCTCAAAATATATCATAACGGCAATATATTATAAATATCAATAGATAACAAAACTATGAACCATCCAAAATGGGGAAGATTTTTCCACTATGAAGAACGCATAACTCTTTATTTATGAAGATGGTACATCAATTTTGGAATCAAGGTGATTGTTATCAACGGATATTCAATTTCCTTGTGACCAGTATGGCACAGGATTGAAGTGGATCTTCAAGATAATGCAGATTTCTTCATATGCACTCATGTTTCAGGATCGGGGTGGATCTTTAAGGCGATGACGCAACGCAATTTCAGAATGACACACTGTGCTTCAAAACTGGACTCGCTACTTCAAAACTGTTCTCTTTAGAAATGCATGATGCATTTATCCAACTACCAGGAACATTTCTTTGAGTCACAAACACGAAGCGCAGAGAGCACCCTAAAAAATAACAGCGATGGTACCAATTAAGTGAGATGACAAGTTTCTCTCAAATTTTTAAGAAATCGATTGTTTTTCTATCCCGGCCAAGGTCCCTAAATTTTTAATCTGCAGAATCCTAACAACAAAATGGGGTAAATGGTTCGTTTTTTTTATGTTGTCTAGGTGTTGTACCAGATTCAATGAAGAAGCGGATCTTTAAAAGATGACATTTAATTAAACAATATATTCACAAAGTATTTACAAAGTTAAATTCAGACTGTTAGGCATTAATATTTCGGAGCTATCACATTGTACGACTTTTCATGTTGAACACGCTGTTACCCCTGCTGAGACTGGTGTGAATCCCTTTGCTAAACTTCAAAGCACAAGTTTAATACGTGGCGCTCTTTAGTGTAAGAAGGCGTTACAAATGTATAAATCCTACGGAGACACACACACATAAACACATTATAAATATATAACTATATATGAAATGACTTAACTTCAATTTAATAAATTCTCTAAAAATAATTCATTTTTCTATTCTAGCCCATTCCCCAATCCAGGGGTAAGGAGTTCAGTTTTATTTCCTGATCCAATTCCAAATTATCCTTTTATTTATCAGATCTCAAGCTCATAAAATTTATTTAATCCGCTTTTATACGGTCGAAAATATGTCAGAATAATCCCTATTAGACTATCTGTCTATGGTTAAAACTCCCAAGAATCCCTAATCCGGGCCACGTGTTCTCTGACGTCTTTTATGGAAAATCCCGAAAATAAAAATCAAAGCAAGAGAAAATTCTCTCTCTTAATCTCTCTTTTCTGTTCTCTGCTGTAACCTTCATACGGTCTCTTGCTTCGGCGTTGCTGGCCGAAGCTGGGCTAAGCTCCTCAGAACGCAACGCTCTCCTTGCTAGAATCAATAAATAATCTTGCTATGAAAAAAAAACTGTTCATTTCGGCCATGAATTCGAAATGTGTTATTAATGTTACACGAAACTTTTAATATATTTCAGTTAGCCGAAAGGATGAGAGTTCCTGACTAGTGGAAAACTTAAAGCGAGAGCGAATGGTCATAACCATATGCTTTTAAGACTGCAAACTTGGAATATATATATATATATATATATATATATATATATATATATAATATATTAAAGAATTTATAATCACATTTTCAATGTAGAAGACATTTTTTCCCCGTAATTTAAGATACAGAAACGCCCAGAGTGTCCTATTTACATGCTCATCTTTATATAAATTATATACTGCAATCAGTTTAATGAAAATCATAATGAAAGTGAAGCATAATAAAGAAGAATTTAGGGAAAAGTAGTAGAGATAAGATTAGAAAATGTGTAGATACTGAAGAGCAGGAAGCGTTTATGAATAAGTTTGAGAAACAAAAAGTTAAACTATTGGAGATTAAAAATGAAACTGAACACCAAAAGCTTAAAATAGAAGAACACAGAAAAGACAAAGAGAGAAATAAAATGAAAAAGGAAGATTTAAGCGGATGGCTGAATTTGAAGAAGGAAATAAAAAGAAAGAATAAGAACAACGACGATCTCTCGAAGTATTAATGCGTTTAAATCAGTGATTGTTACGCAGGTGGAAATGTTCCTCGGAGGGTGGTAAGATGATGCTGAGAAGCGGTGAATTTGAGTTGGGTGGCAGGAGGGGATGTCCACATTATGGACGGTAGGGGGCCATTTGAGCATGTTTAGGCATTTAAATTTAGTTTTAAAACTCCTAAATTTGTTTCGGACTTTTACATCGGTTATCTAATTTATTGATTTATCCATTTTACAAATTTATTAATTTATCTAATTTGCACTATTTGTAGCAGTAAGTCAGTAAGTTTCGTCTACGTTTTCTAGGTAATCTCTTTTTTCATTGGCAAATGTTGTATACTTCTTGTACAAAAGAAAGCAAATGGAAACGTATATTCTATGTTATATCACTGAGTCATTGGTGTTGGTTTCGTCTTTGTGTGTATTGACGCAAAATAACAGTCAACACAAATTCTCTATCGTGAAGATGATGGGAAATATATTGAGAAGAATCTCTTCTCGCGTATTTCTAAGAATGAGGAGTTACCCGAAGAACATACGACAACTTATCTAAGCGTTGGAAGAAGATTATTCTTAATAAGAGGGCGTTGAAAAACTCGAAATTCACGATATATATTCATCCGCTAATACTTCATCCTGACAAACAAATTAAAGTTTTCGTTTTTCACGAGCATTACAATTAAATTTCTGAAAACATTATCAGTCTCAGTCTTATTAGCAATCTCATCACAAAAATGCGTAATGAAATTTAACCCTCTAAGCGTTTCACACGCTTTTTTCCGTACTGTCCGAGATATTCCGAAAGCGTTTGCGCCGTATAAACCCGTGTGGCTGTGAGCGCACCGAAAGCGTCAGAGCCGTGTATTTTCGCCATCACAGGATGTATTCGAGATCGTTTGCGCCGGGTTTTTCTGCAATTCCTTTCCCCCCTTTCAAAAGTTTTACATCTTGTTAGATAATTGGGGAGGGTTGCGGACACACAATGAACTTTGAAAGGAAATTTTATGGCTCACAAGGGAACCCCAATCTTGCCCTTAGGGTTAAGACATTTTCCATTGAGACATTCGTTCAAGAGGGGAAGGGGAAGATTTCCTTTCAAGTGTGTTTGTCGGTCAACTTGAGTTTAGATTTTATTGGGTTTATGAAAGAAATGCGTCCTTTGACCTAGCTTTCGATATAAAATTTTTTATTTAAACCAATCCAAAAACGCTTTAAAGTTCAATCATAAAATTAACTAGATTTTATTCCTATTTTTTAATTAATATTCATTTGGAATCTTAACAAATTTAGATAGAGTATTAAACCTACTTTTTTTTATATTGTTGGACAAATTACTTTTTCTATGTTTTCTTTGATTGCTAAAAACTCACCTTTTTTCCCCTCACTTTAAAATTATCAGATAGAGTTAAGTTTTTATATTATATCTATAAATCTCGAAAAACATCGCTAAATATATATCTATAAAATATTTATGTTTAAATGCAGATAATGTATGAAAACAATAAATACATTCTATTGTTTCATATATGTTCTTTAATCACTACTTTCAGTTCTTAAAATAATAATTATTTCATAATAAAGTGTCAAAAACTAAAAAAAAAAAAAAAAAAAAAAAAAAACAGGCGATATCAAAATCAGAAACGCTGTAAGATTTTCAATTATTACAAATGAATAATTTTTAAGCTTCTATATTTCATTACTTTCAAAAATTCTAATACATTAATAAAAATAATACCGAAAAATACAAACTTTTTTTTTAAAATTCTGGTTTTTTTTTCACAATTTCAAAACCAGATATTCAGGACAGCTTACACACGATATTTTGTAATGTCATGTTTCGAAATACATCCAAATTTTAAATAAATGAACTACATCTTTCCTCAAAGAGAAGAAGAATGAGGTTTCCCCCTCAAATTAATATTTGTCAAACTTGATTTTTCGAATAATTAGTAATTAAAAGCGTCGGCACACATTTATATTTGTTCATACGCATTAGTGTCAACTGTACATTTGCACAGATACTTTTGGTTACTAATTATTTGAAGATTCAAATTAAAAAGTATCCACATGTGTAAAATCTCTTATAATTAATCTTCTGTTAAAGGATAACTGAAGTACATGTAATTAAAATCCGGACATTTTTTGTAATCTTTACAATATACAACTAGGAATTTTACAAATGCTACCCTGAAAATCTGCTTTTCAAATAACAATAAAAATATTTATGTACGTTACATACAAAGTTAAAAAATATTAATCACAAAAACTTACAATTCTATGAAAATTTAAAATATAAAATTCAAAATTTAATATATTTCATCGCCAGCATATTTTCATATATTCCGTAAATTTTTTAGAAATCAGTTAAAAATCACACGTTATTAGCAAAAAGTAGGCTGAAAAATTTGATGAATATAAAATAAAAATTTTACTTGGAAGCAGAGCTGAGATGCTAAAACTTCGGTATACAAAAATTATGAGCATATCTACAATAGTTTCTGAAATAATCATTTTAAAATTCAGTTCGAAATTTGTTCGTTATATTATACGTAATATTAAATAAAGCGTCAACATAATAAAGTAATGTTTGATGTATTCACAGATTATTAAAAATAGATATAAGTGACATTATCGCAAATGTTAACAATTTTATAATTTTATATTAAATTGTACACTGTTATCATATTGGTGTAGAAGATATAAAACTTGCGTCTAAAATAGATGGAAAATGCAATCTGCAGGGCCATAATCTTGAACAGAATACGTCATATTCACTTGATTAGGTAGAGTCAGACTTAGGTAGGAACTACTTGTGCAAAAGCTTAGGGCACTGCAGTTTTGGGAAATACCACTCTCTTAATTACAGTTTTCAGCGGGAAATGTAAAAATAACCCATTTTAATAACAAAGGATTTTAGAATGGACTTCCAATTCATTGTTGCGAGATAACAATACCTAAGGTAACCAACCGTACTCTTTATGTGAATTTTGAACTCCATTTTCGCAAACCATATTCCTTTTAAAATCTGTACTACAAAAATATTCCTTTGCATCCTTTTGTACTCCTAAAAAACTTATGAACTATATTGGCAATTTTATGCAAGTTCTTAAAAGTTCCAACCCATTCCCATCTAAACGTATGGCCGCGAGTTCGATCCTGGGCCGCAAAAGACCCGTTGTGTAGCCGGGGCTGATGCACGTTAAATCTATTGGGGCCCAAAGTCCTTCCGTTGGGGTAGGTTGGAAATTAGAAGAGGGAGGGCCAGCTGAGGTGTCGTCCTCGTCACTTGACCGAGGTTCAAAACTACGAAGTCCGTCGCCAATTACCTTCGTGTTGCTTCTAATGCTATGTTAATAAATACTAATTCTATCTAAATGCAGTTTTTATCATAAAAAAAGTTTGGACTCGCTTATTTAGTAGGGAATTGTATTCCCACCATATGTTTTCTGTTCACCGAACAGAATTGCATCATTTCGGGGATCCCGGAATCCATCATTTTGGGTTGAAACGAGAGTGATTTGGCACAATTTTAAGCTAAATATTACTAGTGCGTGTTTATTTTTTTCCCTAGAGCAATATAGGTTTTTCAAAGAGAAGTAAAAAAATATTTTAATGAATGTTTAAAAATAAGTTTCCACTTATTAAGACAGCAATTAAAATGACCTTTCTTTGGTTAATTGTATAATCTGCAATAGTGCATTTTCTATTGTGAGTGTTGGACAAAGTTTAATAACAAAGTATATGGATACTAATACAAAAAAAAAGTCTAGAAACGGCTTCAATGTCCAAGTTAACTAAATATTTTAAACTGATAATTTTGTATGAAATGAAAAAAGAAAAAAAAAGCAATTAGCACAGTTATAGATTATCATCAAATACCATATCATATGTTTTATGCAGATTTTTTATTTGTGTATTAAGTTTTTAAACCCAATATTTCTATAAATTTTTTAATTGATTCTTCATTTCATCGTTCATTTTAGTTGATAACTTTAAATATGTGCTACTGTACATAAGATATGTGTTTTATATATCTTTTGAAAATTTTTAATTACGTATTTTATTTTATTTTCACGAAAAGTGATTTACAATGGTTTACAATAGCTTCTAGGGTAAGTTAGTT
Source organism: Nephila pilipes (assembly GCA_019974015.1). NCBI lineage: Eukaryota > Metazoa > Arthropoda > Arachnida > Araneae > Nephilidae > Nephila > Nephila pilipes. The sequence continues at coordinate 12,173 of BMAW01090526.1, read as the reverse complement.
AATTAATTATTCTAAGTATATAATTCTCTTTAAGAAACATTGAAATCTTTATTTGCATTTTCTGAAAAATTGTGATTTAAATTTTTTTATTACCAAAAATCTCATTTCTTAAAAAGTATTTCATGTATTGAAATGAAATTTTTTCACAATGTTCAGTAAATTTCTAGGAATGTTGCGAATTTCAAACACATCTTTTAAGTATATAAATTATTATTTTGGAGCTATTTTTTATATTTAAAAAAGTGATATATTTGTAAAATTATGTTGTGTTCATAAGTTTTGGAATAACTCAGTAAGTTTAAGAGATAACTGCAATTTTCCCGCATCACAACACAGATATATATATATATATATATATACACACACACAATTTTGTATAAACCATTGTAACTAAAAAATATTGTGTTTCACAAATATTTCTTTTTTAAATAAACAAACTGTTCCAAAGATAAGTATTAAGGTACTTTAAAGACGCTTTTGTTTAAGCATTTAATAAAATATTAATATTATTTTCTTATGTATCTGATATTTTTAACATTAGTAACAATTAAAATTATTGCTTATATACGATTCTTTGCATTTTTTTGTAAATTGCATAAACACTTTGATTACAATTATATTTATTTGAGAACAAGTGAACTCTGATTTATTTTATTCATGAAATACAAATTTTGAATAAATTGATTTTTTTGCTAACGTATTTGTTTTAAGATATGCATATTATATTGAAATTTAAACTACCAAAAATTAGACCTGATTTGTTATAATCGAATTTTTGATCTAATAAACACATATAGCTGTTTTTAGGTACAATTTGTAAGATGGACTATGATTAGTAGAGGAAAATTATTTTTACATATTGTGAATATTTTGGACTGTACTAAGACATATATTTTAGTCCCTTTACGGTTTGAGAAGCAAATCGTAAGCAATTTTGAGTTGAGGTTGATATTGAATATAAAAAGCTCCTCGGCTATTCAAAAATAGGGTGTTTTACTTTGAAACCAGCACACACACTGCACAAATAGAGTGCATTTTGAAATTATATGATCCGCTTCGGTCATGTTATTTAAATTTGGAAAAAAAACCCATCACCCTTTCTATAAATCAAAACATACACTCTGCTTTCTCTACAGCCAGACATTATTTTTCTATAAAACTACCCAAGAAATGAAATATAATAACATTTGAGCTACAATTTATTTTATTGCAATATAGTACGAGATATGAGGATTCATTCGTATCATTAATACTAAAGAATAAACTAACAATTCTGTATAGTTATAATCCTGGGATTAAGGATACATTTCTAAAATTTAAAATTGCTTACAAAATTTGTTATGAATTCTTTGAGGAAATGTCTGTCAACTTCACTGAACTAAAGTGTTTTAAGTGTACTGTTTTGAAAGACAAAATTAAAAGGGTTAAATTTTCTCCCGTTGCCAATTTTGTAATAACTAATATGTAAGATGAAGTTATCGATGGCAATTTTCTGTTATAAGATATAATACGAAGATGTATTTAAAGTTTGAAAACACTAAAGAAACGGAAAGGTGAAAATTAAAATGTGGTTCGAGGAGGGTTAGGAATATTTTGACATTTTGAAGAATATATATCCAATTAAAATTTAAAATTATTTATTTAATGTGAAGTATATTGCCTTGGAACAAATGTGGGTGTAGATGTTCCTGCTTTACAAATGTATTCAACCTTTTGCATTTTGGGGGATCCTTTGTACTTACCAATACCTTCAAGGAACCCCTTGATCAAACAGCAGAAAAAATAGGATATCAAAGCTCTTTATCCTAATCAAATTTACAAAATTATCATTGCATTTCTATTTTATCATATTACAAACGTCTAAGTAAGATTAGTGAATGGTAAGCTGGCTAATATTCTTTTTTATTGGGGGGGAGGGGAAGTTTCTAAAATATAGCCTATGAATAACAAGCAAAAGCAACAATTTTTTTTAAATATAACAAATTAATGAAAAGAAATTTTTCAATGACTTGGCAGTGATTGTTTTTTATTGCAAAGTATTTTTACGTCTGGAATAATTTCTGAAATCTGCAACTTAATGCCTTCTTCAGCATCCAATCTGTTTCGGAATTGTGTTTTTGTCTCAGCGTACAAAGAGAATGATTTTTCGCATATATAGGTAGAAACATATGTTATTAGATGTTTGACAATTCTTTCGGCAATTTCATGATATTCTTTTCTAATGTCAAACATAATATACATAATATCGACTTAACTAAATTTTAATTTCAATTGAGTGTATATCAATTTGATATATCAATCAAATTGATATACACTCAATTATTTCTTTTGTTGGGAGTTCGAAGGTTTTCTTTTTTTATTGAGTTTTAGTTTTTTTTATTAACGTCGCACTAGAAGCAACACGAGGGCTATTGGCGACGGACCTCGTAATTTTGAACTTCGGTCAAGTGACGAGGACGATACCTGAGCTGGCACCCCTCTCTCCTAATTTCCACACCACACCAACTTCTTTTATTGAGAGTTCAGTGGATTCACAGTCTTGGGAAGGATTTTGGATTCAAGATATTTTTTCATTTTGAACAGGATTCAAGAAATGTTTTTTGCAGATTTGATAAATGTTTGACCAAACTAATTTTTACATTTTTATCGGAATCAGCGTTACCGTCCACTAAATATATTATGCAAGTTACCAAAGCATTTAATATTATCTTTCAAAATAAATTCTGCACAAAATTTTAATTTTAAAACAGTGCCGCCAATTTTACTTCATACCTTGAAAACAATGAATAAGTGTGTGATTCTTTATCTGAGCCAAAAAACGCAGACTTATATGTGACCCAATGCTTCTCGATTAATGTATTAGAAACACGTGACCTTTACGAAATTTAAGATTTTTTTTCCCTTAAATTATTTATTTATATTTATTTTTACAAGCAAACTGCTTTTGAGGATTGAATCTTCTATCAAAATTAAAATTTTAATAAAATTCTGGTGCTTTGATTAAACAAATAATGCTTGATAGCAAATACTAATCATTACTCTTTTTTCAAAACATGCAAACAATGTTATATTTTCTTAGTCTCTTATTCAACAATGAATATAGGTTGCTTTTTCCCGGTTAAAATCGTAATATTAAAATAAAAAAAAAAAAAAAAGGTTTTAAAAATGACAGAAAAAAAGAATTTTTCTATTGTTTGTTGCAAACAAATATTTTCAACTATTAACCCACCAATTTTTTTCAAGCTATATTTTTTATTCTTCATTTGTTGAAACACTTCGATTGAAACTCAATAGATCGGGCAAACACCTTCCAAGATCTGATGTAAATAATATGAACTCCATTTCTGCCTGCTTACAGCCTGCCATACAAGATTCCCCTAAGGCAACGAAATCGCTTATCAAAGAGTCGGATCGAGTCGTAAAATGCCCAACCCTAGTGAGGGTTGTAGACCACCCGCGACTCAAGAGGGGGAAGGAACAGTAGCTTCTTGCATTTTCGAAGAGTTTGTGAATGGAAAGCGAAAACTTTTAGCGACCTTTAGATGTGCTTAAGTAGATCGCTTTCGGAATAGCTTTACACAAAAAAGTAAAACGCTTGGAGGGTTAATAATCTCTTATAATTTATCGAAATTGGTAAATCAGAGAAAACTCCTATCATCGGCGAAGTAGTAATACTGTCGCCAATCAAAAATATTTTAGAAACGTGTTTAAACCACCCAGCCGTATCTAATGTAATTAACAATATCTCATTAATCAAATATATAACGAGATGAAAAATTGATGAGTTAGCTGAAAATGTTAAAGTTTCCTCAACTTTAAACAAGTAAACTTTGATATCCACCAAAGTTTCATTTCGAGTTGATCATTCAACTTTGCCAAGTAAAGAAGCCTTTCTGTTGGCGTACGTTTGGTTTGTGAAGGAAGAAGAAATTATTCAATATGTGCTTTTTCCTAGAACATTGATTGGAAATACTAAAGGAAAATCTAATACATAATGCTATCAAAGGTTATTTTAAAATGAAAAAAATATTCATCTTGCTAACAGTATGGCCGTAGCCGCTGATAGAGCTTGTGCAATGTGGAATCGTCATCGGGGGTTCATCGTCCTTTTGAAGGACGGGATTCGCAGACATCATTTAGTGGCAAAATTAATCAGTGATCCCACATCAGTCATTACGACATGTCATCATTACAATGAGCAAAACTTGCAGTAATACTTCCATTGATGGGTTATTCGGGCAGGTGTAAGGACAATTTTGAAGAATTCAAACACTTGTTTGTGGTTGACTGGATACCAAAAAGTGCCTGTCTCAATGGGGTCTGGAATATTTTCGATTCTATACTTGAGTTTCTCGAAGAGGAGGATGTAGCTCTGAGCGTCAAATTGCTACACAAAATTCAACGGAATTAGTTTGCAGTTTTAAGGCGTAGAGCTCAATTTGATCACAGCAGAAATTCTTATTTCTGCTTTCTTAAACAAACTCACTTTGTAAAAACAAACTTTGTTTACAACGAGTTCAGCTAGTTTCCAATTTTGTTGGATCTTCCAAACGAACAGAGAAAAGAAGAGAAAGCACAGAAATAACGGAGAAAAATAAGAAATTTCTTTACTTCAAAGTCAGCTTGGAAGCAGTAAAAAGTAGAAGACAATGGAAGAGAAAATTCAGATGCAAGTAGGAGATGACGTAGAAAATACAATCGAAAAAGAGAAGCATCCGACAACGAGAACAATTTGATAGAAGATGATAAAAAAGAGAACATAAATTCCGAGGAAAATGGAAACAGCAAGAAATGAAATTTGGAGGTGTGGACCAACAGATGGAGATATCGAAATGTTTTCAAACCGTACGAGAGCGTCATTAAGAGTCTAGCTTCTTCTGAGCTCAACAGTTCTTATCGAAATTTGTGAAGGAAACAACACGTGAAGATTTAACCTAATTCCATCTCCTAATGGTTAAACGATGGAAGATCTGGCAATTGCAGGATCAATTACTACCAATTATAGAGCCAACCTGGGTATGGAGTTTCAATGAGAAGAAACGAGTTACACAAAAAAAAAAAGGTCATTCCAACTTTTATTTGCCTTCATTCAAATTACCATATCTGTTTCAACACTCCGCCCGAAAACGAAGTTTAAAAGGACCTCTGACACTTCAGGCATTTCAAAGTTTAAAAGAGAAAACTCGCTAGAAGGAGAGGGAGGAGACCAATTGCCAAATAGTAGAAGACAATTTACGAACACCAAATTTTCGGGAAGATGCCGTGGGCATGGAAAAAAAAAGAATCTTCCACAGCTGCAAATTTTTTTTGAAAAGAAGCAGCTACAAAATCTGACATTCTACTCTGGCAGAAAGAATTGGAAAGAAACTGAAAATAATAAAAAAAGTTGGCGGAAATCAAGTTCCAAAGTATGGAAATTCGTAAGATGAGAAGGAGGAAATTCCATAATGTATCTGGTTCAGTTTTACAATTTATTTGGGCTGAAGGAAACACTTCCCTTTATTTCGAAAGTGTGAGTTATACGAGTGAAAACACCTGATTACCTTAATGTTCCTCAAAGCAATTAAGATATTGAGAATAACTCAAATTTGTTGGATGAATTTTTTTAACTCTTATTTTTTACGAGAAGTATAGAGATCAAATATCCCATTGAAAACGTAACCTGTTTGAAGGAAATAGCCTTACGAATTATCATGGGAGCAGGAAGGGAGAAAAATTCAAATAATTTGATGTATTCCATTATTTCGATTCCCTGCTGTTCGAAAGTGAAACAAAGTAGTATCACGCATATGAGAGGTAAGATCTTATTGATCATAAATCGAGGCACTATGTGAAAGGTTTCACACTCTCACTTTAATTTTGATTTTTCCTTTTTTGAACGTGTTAAAAGCTTTTTTTTCCTCTTCTTTTTTACTTGTGAAAACAAGACGAAATCTTGTTTTGACATGCCGATAACTGGAGTGGAGAAGTCAAAAGATTTGTGATGCATAGTTAAGAAAGAACAAACGAAAATAATAGTCAAAAAACTTAAATTAAGACAATGGGAGCAACTGCGTGTTATTTCGAAGAAACGTTACAAATTACGATATTCTTACGAACATTACGAATTACGAACATTTATATTGAAGTTGGTGATATAATAACTACAATCCTTCTTTTTTTTTTATAGGAAACAATCATAAAAGATACAAAATTGTATTAATGATTTGGAAATGACAGGATCATATGTACACGATTAATTGTAATCACGAAACATAATGCGTTATGTCAAAAATGTAGGAATTTTATTTGATTTTGTTGAAACACTTTAGTATAAGAATTGAATCGCTTAAAATGTCACAATATAAATTTTTTGTAAAACTTTTATCCTAACATTTTATTGTTAAATCAGGGAAGTTTCACATGAAAAACAATTGACTGTTGTGAAACAATTTCCAAATTTTAAACTGGTTCCAGAAGGAGTCACAAAGGAACTATTTAAGCTAGTGGTTTCCTACCGCTTGACAATTGCGACCCCTTTCCAAATTTTTAAAAATGTTCGTGAAATCTCTCCCGCCCTACTTTTCCCATCCGCCAGGTTAGAATGCGTAAATTGTTTGAATTTTTTTCGTTTATTTGTTTTTACCTTTTCTTTAACGGTAAAAAAAGCTGAAGACAAAAGTTAGAGGGAAAGCAAACATTACTTTTTCACAATTTGACTTAAATTACCTATTTGGTATGGATATTAGTTTATATTGTGGTACGCTAATATAATTACAAAATAATGAACTAGTAAAATGAAAAAGAGATAATTCTTTAACACCTACATTTAAAATTTTATAAAATTTATAATTGAAACTTCAATTACTTTTAATAATTGTTTAGAAAATAAAAATGTAATATTATTGAGAAAAAAAAACTAGAATACGAAATACAAAAACGGATAGGATTTTCAAAACATAAAATCGGTATGCAACAGGCCGGCAGTTCTTAAAAAAAATGTTTTCATTGTTTCAAAGCAACATTCAAAATTAGGAAAGCACACATCGGCAGTTGAAGCTACCCATGCCTACCTTATTACAAAACCATCATAGTTAAATATCACGTGATTGCTTATCAAAATCACATAAACGAGTATTCCTAGATTCTGAAAATGCATCAAACATTTCTCCTGGTTGTATCAAAATGATTATTAACAACAATGCACTTGTTCCTAATTCTTTTCAAATGATTTTAGATTAGTCTCGCTCCGAGCGTATCACATGCGATACGCTCGCGTTCCCTCTCCTGTGCTCAGCGTATCACATTAGATACGCTACGTGATTGTCTTTTACGGCCCAACATATCAATAGAGATACGCTTGATGAGAACGTTTTATTTGAATTATTTTAATGAAACTATATGGAGTAACATTACCATGAAATCTATATAGATAGATTATTTGGAGTGTTGATTTTAGTGATATGGGCTTGTATTTCACTTCTGGCTACCAGAAAGGGAGTAATTGTTAAAAGCACGTGTTGTGGCGCGGCTCTTTAAATGTAATGACATGATTTAAAGGATGCACTTGATTTCAGTTTACTTTTTTCTTTCTTACTTGCTTCGTAGAAGTTCGAAGGATAATTTATGGATGTTTATGGGAGTTAGGGAAATTGGTAGCAGATGCTCTCAGCTGTTCGTTTCATTCGGTTTTTATTTGTAGCGACAGTCATGACGAAAAGAAAGTATTAATCTCATTCTGAGATTTTCGAAATAATGAAGGAATCTGACAGTGATGTTAGCGAAAATAAACCAAATCTGTACATAGATATTAAAGTAAAAAAAAAAAAAAATGGACGATGAAGATGTGCCCTTTGCTCAAATTATTGCGTGAAGCTTCAAAATATGTGTGTAAGACATGTGATGTTGGACAATGCATTGAATTTTTTTTTTTTATAAAACAAACAGCAAAATAAGATTTATCTTTTATATCTATATATTCTATATAATGGTACATCATTACACCATGAAATGTTTGTAACATATGTAAATATATTTTTTATTTTCTCAAAAGGATGATTTTATTACGTAATTTTTTATATAAAATATTGAATTTTCGATTAAATCTTTTTTTCTTTTGTATATGTTAAGTTTAATGCATTTTAAATAATATTTGTAAATACCAAAATTTTGTAATGAATAGCCAATTTTATAGGAATTCTTTTCACGAATTAGGCTTAATATCTAAAATCGTCTGAGCACAGCTTGACTCTACTCGGTAAGAAGCCTCGGGCCTTGAGAAGCGCTTCTTTTTTCTCCCTCCAGTAGCGAAAGGGTTAATAAGTGTTCGATTTCTTGGAGTACGCACTGATAAATAGGATTTTTGTAAAGTGTTTTTCTATATTAATCTTTAGGATAGGAGGAAGGGTGCCAGCTCAGGTATTATTTCTTCACTTGAACGAGGTTCAAAATTACGAGGTCCGTTGCCAATAGCCCTCGTATTGCTTCTAATGCGACGTTAATAAGAACTAAACTAAACTATTGTAAATCTCTACTTTGATAAAATTCTAGACATGATCCATAAACTTATATAAATGGTATACTTTGTGAATGAATAAGCTGAAACTATAACTCGATTTCTAATACCAGCGTATGTGGAAGAAAACAAATCTGAAGAAAAAATGTAGAGCATTTTCGGAGTCAGAACTAAAACATCAAATTTGGAGACATAAATCGCAAATGAAAAAAACAACGTAGTCCAGAATTCAAATATTGTACTATGAAAAAGCATTTTTCTTTACCTGCGCATTTATTAAATAATTGCGTGCAACCTGCCTTATATCTATCTATATATATATAAGCGAAATACCACTGACTGACTCATCACGATATCTCTAAAACTATACAACCGATTGACTTGAAATTTGGTACAGTTACTCATTTTGCGATGTAGACGCTCACTAAGAACGGATTTTACGGAATTCTAATCCAAAATGTAATTTTCATCCATTAATCTTTTTTTTATCCATTGCTTATGTCATTTTTGGCGACTTTATCGCTAAAAATGACATGACCGACGCCAAACGGAATATATTTTTTTTTATATGTATACTGTGTATTGCTACCAATTAAGTTTAATTGGCGAGATTTGAGCGTGCGAAATGGAAAATAAAAAATAATTTAATATTCATGCGCTGATGGAGGATGGATTTATCACCAAATCCACCGCCACCACAATATCTTCCACCGCCAAGTCAAAGCATTTCAATGACCTTGCATTGTGAATTTTAAAAAGCTATACTATGGTAACCCCAGCTAACTTCCGCCCGCTTTGCTCAGCAATAATTTTTTATTGTTGTGGAACCTAGACATAAGTTTTAAATTCATGAGAAAGTATTTTATTATTAATAATGATTGATAAATTACATTTGTAAATCTAAATGTAATCTTACGAAGATATTGAAGTTGGCTTTTAGCAAATTAATAATAATGGTATGTTATTCATGTCATTGATAAAAAAAAAATAAGTAGCTGTTGGCGCATGTGCGCCAACGTCATGCGCGCTAATGCAGATATGCGGCTCTTCAGCCATGTACCGGCAGATGAGAACTTTCTGTGAAAGAAGGCAGACGAGAATTTTCTCTGTAATACGTTGACGTGGGCAATAATGGAACTCTTGATATTTTGAAGCTCACAATTATTAAATGATTTAAATTTGCTGCGTTTGTAAATAGCTTTTAGATGTGTGGTCAAATAAAAAGTAAAAAGGAAACAAGCGTAGCTGGTCCGTCTTTAAAATAAAACAACGAAACAAATAAAATAAACAGTAGCTGTCAAAATATTTATTTTGATGTACGCATTAACTGTAACCTAATGTAAACATTATGCAAAAGTTTTGTTTTTGTATTCTGGCAATTTTTAGTTTTTGGTTTCTAGGAAATAAACGTTTTTGTTTTTTTAAAATGGCTGGATATTTTACTGTTTTTAGAATACAGAATTATTTTTAATGATATGATTTTTTAAGAGCAATTCTGACTATTCAAATGCAGTTTTAGATATGCTGCTAGCGTAAGAGTTATCCCTTTGTAAAACCCTTTGTAAAAAGGATAACGCAATATGGGTGACTTTTTGCTAAAAATTTTTATTATACTTTATCTTTTTGTAAGTATTTTTTGTTAAATAATTTGATTTTAAAAAAATAATTATATTTTTTAACTTGAAATGTATTTCATTGTAGGTTAATACAAATTGATTTTTCATATTTACTTTTCAGTTATAGTTTTTTATAATGGATGTTGAATATATTTGGATAGATGGAATACCTACTCCTTTCAAAGTTTTTAAAATTCTTCGCGACGAAGCATGTTTATTTTCGTCTCTGTCTTTGCTGGTGTTCGGTGACATATCGATGGCGTATAAAATGAGAAATATTATCGTTTCTCACATGTTTAACAACTGGTATCGGTTTAAATGCTACACTCAAATGCTACCTGGCGCTCCTTATAATACTAACGATTTATATTTTACCGAAAGATGTAAACCAAACACGTATGGATCTGTTTGCGAAATTATGGCGGTGGCAGAGCTATTTCCCTATCAGTTCGAAGTGTATCAAGGCGTCTGCCTTATAGCTTCTGTTGGTGAAACAATCCAGAGGGAATAAAAGATTACGTTTTACGGGAAACTATAATCATGGACATTTTGATGTTTATATTGAAATAGTTGGATTAACAAATAGAAGTAAAGTTAATCTTGGTGATGATAATGTGAAACAAAATGAAGAAAATGTGTCATCTTTAGTGTTTCAGCCTCAAGAAAATGTATCTATGCTACTTTCAAAGACTCAATCAATATCTAACACTAATTTATCAAGTTCAAGTGAATCGATTATTAATGATATAATATATCTTCAATTAAATAAAGGTAAAAAAGAAGAGGAAAAATATTCACAAATTCAATTAGATATGAACAAGTAAGACACGCTGCTGAAAGTATACTCAAAGTCATCTTGAAATACATAGAGAAGCTGCTTCAAAATATACTAAAAGCCATCCTGAAGTACATAGAGCAGCAGTACGAAAATACTTTTCTAATAACCCCCCCAGTGAATCAGGCAGCTGTAATTAAATGCAATGAAAAAAGATCAAAAGTTAAATTAGTGCCTTGGACTTTTAAAGCTTTGGTTTTAAATATATATAACAGATATTGACTATTCAAATGATAAAATTGCCAGTATCGGAAAAGGTTTGTCCTGTTTGAGGTGCCATGCTTTAAAATTGATAGAAGAACCTCCAGGAATGTGCTGCAGTGGTGATCAAGTCCAAATTACTGCTATTAGATCCTATCCTGAACCTTTGAATAGTCTTCTTAATCATAAGGATCAGATTTCAGAACATTTTCTTTCTATAATTATTTTGAACCACGGTCAAGTGACGAGGACGACACCTGAGCTGGCACCCCCCTCTCCAAACATCCACACCACACCAACGGGGGGAATATAGGCCCCGACAGATTTAACGTGCATCAGCCCCGGCTACACGGCGGGTCTTTGGCGGCCAAGGATCGAACCCACAACTGTACGAAAACCGCCGGGCACGAATCCGAAACCTTGACCACTAGGCTACCTAAAGATTGGAACACCAATAATGTTGTTGCTTAATTTAAATCCTCCTAAATTATGTAACGGCATCAGACTCAAAGTGAAAACTCAAAGAAAAAACATTATAGAAGCGACTATTTTTACAGGAAAGTATGAGGGTGAAAATATATTCATTCCAAGAATACCATTAATTCCATCAGATTATCATTTTGAATTTAAGCGTTTGCAGCTTCCAGTTAGACTTTGCTTTGCGATGAATATCAATAAAGCACAAGGGCAGAGTTTAAAATTAGCTGGTGTGACTGTTTTTGTGGTGACAAAGTGTCTGTTTTTCACATGGTCAATTTCATGTGGCATGTTCAAGAGTTAGTTCACGTGAAAATCTAATCAACCGTTAACCAGAAAAACGAATGATGAATGTTGTCTACAGAGATGTTTTAGAAATGTAGGCATATTATTTCATATTTTCTAATATTTAACTATTTCTAAAATTACAATAAGATAAAATAATAATGAATGTAATAATTAAGATAAATAAATTGATATAATAAAAAATAAAAATGTAGTTGTCACTCTCAAAAACTGCCATGCATTCAAAATAAAGACAATAGAAATG
>BMAW01090523.1:0-14626 GCA_019974015.1 Nephila pilipes | reverse complement strand
ATAAAACTAATAAGTTATATATATATATAACTTATTAGTTTTATTGTTTAATTTTATTTCATTTATTTAAAAATTAGTCCAAACGCTTATTTCAATTTAACTTACGTAAATTATTAGAATACAGTTTCTTACCTTTTCTCCAAAACTTTTTAATAAAAAGAATGTTATACACAAAAAAAGAATAAATCCTAAATAGAAAATATAACTAAAATAAATTCAAATTTAAACAGATTAGAAATAAAATCATTGAAAGCTAAGTTTTTATTTTCTCATTTGCGTAGATAAACGAAATGTTTAATTACAAAATAAATGGGAGTTACATTTAAAATTTAATCTTTTAAAAGTATTTTAAATCTAGAATCAGTAGATGTGATGTGCTTGTGCAAAGCATATAAAAAGAATGCTATGTAGTTTTTGATTATATGAAAGCAAAACTATCTTAATATAGATCATTTTCTTCATACTAAGAAAGAGAGGAAATTCTTTCCGACCAGTAGATCAGAATTCGGGAGACTCGGATGATTTGTTTTTTTCAGATTTATAGTAATTTCTTTGGATAGGGTGTAAACAAAAAAAAAATCTATTTCTCTTTTTGCTTTCTCAAACTTTATTCTATTATTTTTGTGTATAAACTTTATTTCTCTTTAATCTTATGATATGGCGTGCAGTTGTGGAATTTTTTAAATCTATTTCTTAGAATGCATTCCTCATACTCAATAAGGTACAAAAAATTTTAAAAATGTATATCGTGTTGTACTGAATAAAAAAAACAATTCATTCAGGTTCAAAATATATATTTCCTTTCCACACTAAATATAAACAATGTTGTTGTATAGCTGGTTTGTGTTTTCAAAAGTTTAATGCTGTATTTCGCTTGCTGAATGGTCAGGAAAGAATTGTTTTTGACACTCTAATGATCGAAACGCCAAATCTCTCATAAACATGTTTTTATTTTTCATTTTCGTGACCTGCTACCCGAGCATGAGCAGATCAGACCTCATACATTCCTCAGGTTAGATACGATAGAGATCTCTTCAGCACTACGGACTCTTATTGTCTTGATGATTGCGATGTAATACAAATCATGAGTGATGATATTTTTTATGTATATTTCTACGTATGTATTTTTCATATTTTAATTTTTTTTTAAATTTTGTTTGTATGTTTCTATCTGAAAGAATTACTTTGTATTGATTTTATATTTATGTATTTATTGGGCATTCGTAATCTTAATACAGATATACTCACTCTCTCACACATATTCATAGCGCGAGCACAGTTTCTAAATTTTAACAAATGAACATTTGATTCCTTATTTATAATATTATTTTGCATTTATCCGAGAGTTTTGTACTCTCATTCAACACAAGTCTTGATACTTATTACATCGGGACATATTCATGCCCAAAGTTAATCAAGTCTCACAGATACGGGACCACAACTTGTGCATCTCCTAGTGACGCGATTATTAGGGTATCAAGAAATACTTCAAAATTTAAATCTATGTAAACTTTTCATATATTTCAATTAATATTTTTTGTGCAAAACAAATACAATAGGTGAAAACCAGAGCTACTTTATTATTTTATAGTACTTTACAATTATTCATAAAAATTTATTTATTTCTTTAATTACTGACTTTTCTCTCAAAAATTTTAGTTCTGAACTGAAGCATAAAAATATGTTTCAAAGGAACAAAACATAAAAAAAGTATTTTGTATCCTTAAAACTTTTTTTATTTTTCAAGTGAAATCAAAATTTTAAAATATTTCGCTTTATTTCATATTTCTTGTTGCTTTCTAATATAACCAACGACATAATGGTGATGAAAAACCTATTTTTGCAAAATGCTTCTTACTTCTATAAAAATTTTCTCCTTCTAAAAATTTCAAAAAAAGTCTTAAAGTACATTGCATAGGAGAAAAAGCAGATGATAAAATATACTAAGAAAAGAGGATTTGTTCCAAGTATTCCACAATTCTTTTATCCTGTTCCAGATTATTTGAAAAACCTTTTTCGGGAAAGCTCTTTAAATGAGCATTTTGGCAAATGGTTGGAATATGATACATTTGAGCGTTGCTAGGAAGTAATAAAAATATTTTTTGCCTCTTTTGTGCTTGTAAATATTTCAAAGAAAAGGAAAATCAGCATCCTTTACTCCTGATATCACATAAGCATTTATGTAAGGAGTAGCTTAGAAATCGCGAGATTGATGAGCTTTAAAGGAAGCTATTTGAACAGCTGAAGGGTTTCTTCAAGAAAAGAATAAATATCATAGCTGAATTACGTATTTCTTTAATACAAAAGAGTTTCAAATCAATCGCTGGTACCATGTGTGTCTCTGACACTCCATTTCTAACTTCACTCATACATCCGAATTAAAGTGTTGTTTTGTAGGTTTTTTGAAATAAATGAAGGAATAGGGGGGGAAAATTTCTAACTATAAGATGTTCAAAATTTATTTGAGTTCTTAATTTTACAATCTGTAATATGTGAGTGGAGAGACATCCGACTTGAATTTAGTTTATTCTAAATAACGATTAGTGATTTAATGTACGTAATTTGTCGTAAGTAGTTGTATTTGTCGTGTATCGTAGTTACATGTGCTGAGATGTCTAAATAGCCAAGGAAAGAATTAAAACAAATTCTTTGTTGATGACATGCAACAAATTATTATGTACATTAGGAGTTTATTAATCATGGTTTGGAAATAACTAAATTCAATTCTTACGTCTCTTAAGACTTTTAAAAAGTAAGAACTAGTATGCCTTATGGACATCTAACAAGACCTTGAATAAATGGCTACTAACTGTTTTTCCGTTCGTACTTCTTTCACTCGCTTCATTTCATGTCTGAATAAAAAAATTTACTTGAAAGGTAGAAGTGATGTAAAAATTGAAGGGTTGGTAGAAAAACAGTGAGTGGTTTTTTCTCCTTTTTTTTTTTTTTTTTTTTTATTTTAAATCACTTTTTCCCTAATTGAAATTATACCATTTGAGGTCCACTCTTGTTTTTATTTCTTTTAATAATCTTATTCTAGTTTATAGATTCTATTTTTTCTTTTGATCCCAATTCACAGTTTACACAAAAATGAAAATCTAAAATGAGCCACATTTTCTAATTTCCCTTTAGAAACTTGTAAGGTTAGCAACCGAAGGAGAGATGACAACTTAGGCTGAATTAATACAAGGGAAATTATTTACATTAAAGCCGTATGTAGGAAGTTTTGTAATTTGAATTTATAGTCGTAGATATTTATAAGCAAAAACTGAGTTTAGATATTACACATAAAACATAAAATAATTATACTGACTTCTGTTCATATTTTTATTCTATCAAAACTACACAGCTGTGGACTCGCGGCTAGCTGATTTCGTCAAATCAGGGCCCAAAGCCCTCCTGTTGGCGTGGTGTGGATGTTAGGAGAGGAGGTGTCAGCTCAAATACAGTCCTCGTCATTTGACCGAGGCTCGATATCAGGAGGTCTGTCACCAATAACCCTCGTGTTACTTCTAGTGCGAATTTAATAAAACCAAACCAAAACAATTAATAAACACTACAATCAGATACATTCTTCTTCACAATAATTGTAAAGAAAAGTCACACAATGTTGAAGATGATTTTTCTATCTTGTTAGCAGTGCATGAATTCGAATAGGGAAAATACCTCCAGCTAGTCAGTTACGTATCCCCCCCCCCCGTCTTAATTTTTTCAATGTTCCAAAATTATTATTTTTGAGATGGATTTTCGGTCTTGGAATTGAAGAAAATTACAAGGGCTCAAGTAGGAGAATAGGGGAGCTGATGAGCCTCAGGGATGTTTATATTTGCCAAAATCAACTTATTAATTGAAACTGTAATGGGACAAGGCATGGCTGTAGTGTGACAACATTTTCGGCACTTCTTGTTGTTGCATGCCCATCTGAAAGCCTGAGCTATTGTCAAAACGCTGTCTCCATAAGCCTGATGAAGTTTTGCGAAAATTTCTGTTAAACTGGATTTGAATCTGAAGAAACCTCGGATAGCATAGCTTTGCTACAAAATGATATCACTCATTTTCAAAACGCACTTGGAAAAATAGCACACAATTCATATTGGCGGTGCTTCTCACCCAACTTTCCATCCAATGGATGTCAGCAATGCAGTCAGTTGAAGCGCTTCGCTTACAGTCTCACTGCTTAATTCACATACTTCGTAGGCTTAGATTTTTGTTATAATTGCAACTTATATCTTATTTCTCCAAATTACAATTAGTGCATTTATCCCTCTTAAGCAGAGATATAATTACATTTGACGTTGAAGAGAGCTATTAAATAATTAATAAGAATTCATGCGAACTCTGTAGAAGCCTGGGCATTTTCTCGAAAATCAAACGAATTATCTGGAACTCAAGAATCTATTCAAAAACATTGTTTTTTTAAGAATTGAAATGAAACAAAAAAATATTTTAATTCTTAAGGTTTAAGCCTGATTTTTACAGTTGCTATTTTAAGAATATAATAAACGTTTAAAAATTTTATTTGATATTTAGATACATAAAATTATTTCAATATGAAAACCTAAGTTGTTCATGGAAACACCTTCATTTAATTTTACAGCATATGTCTTCTTAATCATCTCCCTTTCTGAATTAAAATACGGAGGTGTGTCACACATAAATTATCAGATATAACTATATTGGTTGTATATCAATATAAATATAACATTTGGAAATCAAATTTCAGAAAATTTGTTGCTAATATAATTCTTAGAAAACGTTGACTATATTTGCATCAGAAATAAAGATTGAACGTATTAAAATATTGTTTAGTGAATTAATTTTATAATTTGATATATATCATTTGGTATTGGAATTGATTTTGTATGTTTAATAAATAGTTTGCTAATTTACAAATTTTCTTATAACAATAATTTTGAAACTAATTGGTGAAAAACATTGCTTCTACTGTTAGAGTTTTGCTTTGAAATGTGTAATATTCCCATATGAATTTAATCTAATTGGTATAATGATTGTTCAATAATGGATGTGTTGGATAAAATGGTTGTCGCAATTCCTATTTTTAAAAGAAGTTAATGAAAAATTGAAAACTAAATCTATATATTTTAAAAACTTTGAAAGAAATAAATATTTTAAGATAATAAACTGAACTTTTCAAGAAATTATTTAATACTCCTTAAATTATTTTCAATCTAATTGAAGACCAAAATCACTTTACTTCTTCTGCATGTTTTGAATGAAAGTATACGTTATACTTTTAACTATTAACTAAACGCTAATTCTGCGGAATTTTGAAAGCAATTTGCACAAAATATTTTTATAAAATTGTTAAAACATTCCATTATTTAGAGAAAAAAACATATAACTACTTAATCATTTAAAAATTTACTAGACACAAAAACAAATACTATTTAGAATAGTTAATGAACTAATGTAATTCCATTTAATAGCTATGTAAAACATTGGAAAATAACTCTCAGACATTCTGCATTTAACACAAACTTCGATGGATTAAAAATATGCAAATGTAGTACTTAATGATTTCAGTTAAATGATTTTAATAAAAATGATTTTAGTTAAATCGACTTTTTTAAATAATGCATTTTATTCAAAAAAGAGGGGATAAATGTTGAGTGATTAAATGCTTTCCCCTTTTAATAAAGCTATTTTTTGTAATCTATTATGAAGGGGAGATATTTAGTTAGTTGATAAAACTCAGATTAGTCTGAGTTAATAAAATACAATGTATGTGAATTGTTTATTTTAATTGAATAGTTCCTTTTTTTAAAAGGATTAATCCACAGTTTTCTCACAAATTCCCTCTTGAGTGGTTCCACTGTCCTTGAATATCAACTCATACATTCATATTTATTCCAGTGTTATATTTATTCCAGCGTTTATTTTCAAATGGGTGGTCATACAAAGTGTGGTGGGCTACCTCTTATAACCTCACTGATACGTGTTAAATCAACTTCTAACTTTCCCACCAGAGAAATGTCTTAAAAATATTACATGTAGAAATGTAGCTGATTCTAAAACATGGTGGCCAGGATTCTTTAAAATAAAGTTCTTGCCATTTAAAGTTACGAAATACTTGTTTCTCAAAGCAAAAAATTCGTTATTTTGCAGAAAATTTATTATTTGTTATTACCGCTATTATAAATTCCAATTCACAAGGGATGAGCCAGGAATTCTGATATCCAAACTCTTTGTCGTCATCATTTTAGGGGATCAGTGTCTACTTATGAAGAAACAGGAACACATTGGCTCCCGCAGTTCAACGTCAGACCAGAAAACACAATTCTGCTTACCATGAAACTTTTCCTGTCAATATTAAGAAAATACAGATATTAAGAAGCTTTACCATTATTTAACCATCAATTAGAATTCTACAATGAAATGAAAATGAGTGGCCCACAACTAAGAAAGATGAAGCGCCTGAATAACAGTAGCTTTCCTTCTCATTTGCGTATTACTAATAAATCCAACAGTCTTGAATTAAATTCATCTTTTATAACAGATTTCTTAACAATACACTGCTGGCCACACAAAATGTAACACCCAGAAGGACCAGAGATATCACAGCGAAATTTATTTGGCAGATAACATGTTGTACAAAGATCAAACGATTAAAATTACAGCCTCTTGTGAACTGTGGATGATGACAAAATCAGTAGTTAGAGTAACCGCCATTGTTTACTATAATCGTTACCACACGCCTCGACATAGAATCAAAGAGGCTTTGGATGTATCCTTGGGGTACAGCAGTCCATGCGGCTTCCACATATTGCCAAAGTTGATCTGGTGTAGCAGCGGGTGGTGTATCCCGGGGCAGTCGTTGTGGAAGCATGGTCCACATGTTTTCGATTGGCGATAGATCGGGAGAACAAGCAGGCCAAGGAAGCAATTCAATCTGATGGGTAAAGAAGAACTCTTAAACATTGCGTATCACGTGTGATCGCGCATTATCCTGTTGGAATATAGCTGATGGCAAACACTGAAGGAATGGGAGGACCACGGGCTCCAACACCTCAGAGATGTTGCCCTGGCTGTTTTATGTACCGGTAATGCGTACTAGAGGGATGCGGGAGTGAAATACAATACCACCCCAAACCATGATACCGGGTGGAGGACCAGTGTGGCGATGCATAACGCAACAGTTCAGCAGCCTCTCACCAATGTGTCCCCCAACTCGAATCCGACCATCGTGATGTTCCTGGCAGAAGCTGGATTCGTCAGTAAACACAATGTCGTTCCGTTCCGCTGTCCATGTCCGCCGTTCAACGCAAATTGGCGGAGCAAACGCTTGTGGTTTCGAGTTAAGGGTAAACGAAGCAATGGACGCCTTGAGGACATTCCGTTTTGCGGCAAACGGCATCGAATGGTACGAGCGGACACCGAATGATGCGTAGCAGACTGAATCTGTTATGCTATGGTTCGTGATGTGGCTGCGCGATCCATCACTGCCATGCGCACAATCTGCCTGTCATCACGGGCAGTGGTGTAACGAGGTGGGTGCAATCGGTCCCGTCAGTCCATCGTTCCCTCCTGCATCCAGCGATCACAGATTCACATCACAGTTGCTTGGTTTCGTCCAACACGTTGACCGATTTCTCTGAAGGATAATCCGCAATCCCTGTTAGCTACTATTCTTCCTCGGTCGAATACAGAAACTTGGTCAAAAGACGCTCGATGTCTTCCACAAGGCATAGGTAAACAGCTTACGTAAAAAAACGCACGAAAAAACAATTGCCGTACTTAAAATCGCCAATCTGTTCTCCCCTTATATAGAGCTTGCGAGTGGCGCTACGGTCGCCCGTGATGTACGTCTGCGCTGCAATGCTAATGATTTGCATAGCTCATCGTCGCAAACGCATGATGTAAATTTCACATGGTTTGCATACTTCCTTCAGGGTGTTGCATTTTGTGTGGCCAGCAGTGTAGATGTCTTTGAAAGTAAAAGTGGACTTGATCTTTCATAAATCTACATTTACTTTTAAAACAGGTTATCCCCGTGTTAGAAAAATACATTTCCTGAGCATCCAGTAAGATTATAAATAAATATGTAGACAATTTTGCATCGTGTTTAATTCTCTTTAACGATAAAAAATCGTTGATTCAAATTTTCTATATATATTCTGAAAATAAGTAATTGTTTGTTTCTGTAACATTTGTAAAAGTGGAGATGACTCCTTTCTAAATTGATTTATTCATTTAATGTTAGGTTATATTTGAACCTTATTGAAAAATATTTTTTTCACACATTGAAATAGCGCATTTCTGAGACGAAATACTTAACAACTTAAGACTTAGATGAAACTAGTAACAGAAATTCAAATATTCACTTCATGAAAATCATTATTTAAAAAATTTAATTTAATTGAACTATTCAACAGAAGAATGCTTTTGATCAAGTTTTTGTTGTCATTATGAAAAAAGAAAAAAAAGCAAATTAAAGTATGAGAGACAGTTTTTCAACTTCCTTGACTGTACACAACTAATCTGAGAAAACAGTGCCTTAAGAAACTAAAAAAAAACAGTTATAGTAAATTTTTGTTCTATTTCGGAAGAATTTAAGAATTTATATCGGTATAGTTAAATTTTTCTATTATATTTCTTAATTCTTAGTGTTTTAGAACTTAACTATCTTGCTGATACCATGAATAACAGAAATGATGTAATGATAATGATGTAAAATAATTAGCAGTAGCATAATACAAAAATTTGGCATAAATATTCATATATTTAAATATAGCTTCTTACTCATCATTTAAAATCATTATATTAAGCATAGTATTCGTACAAAAGAATTATATAAAAGATGCAATTTCAATTTGCATAAAAGATATATAAGCTTATTTCCTTCAAACCACTTTGTTATACAATCCCTACGAATAGCTTTGTATCCTCAATACTAAATAAATTAAATAATGTTTCCTAGATTAAAACATGACATGACTATTATTTTCGTCTATTGAAATCTTAATGCTTTATTTCCCTATATGTACGTTTATGTACATTTCCTTTATGTACGTTTTCTATGTGTTCGTGCAGATTTATAGAAAGTTCTATTTTTAATAAAAGTATTAACTTTTTTTTAAAAAAAAATATTTATTACATGAAGGCAATTAATTATGAAAACAAAATCTTTAAACATGAGATGAAAGCACTTAAATAATTTCCAAAGGAAAGACAATATTATTTCAGTCTTGAATATTGGGTCATTTTATCGGAGAGCACTTCTTATTCCTATATAATATATAAAAATTATCTATGGTTATAATTATAACAGTGCACATTCGGAGGTATAAGTGCTGTTACTATTCTTGAAATTCTGAAACACTACTCATAGCAACATGAAATGGAATTCCATTGGCCCTGTCTCGTTTAGTTGATAATCTGGCCAAGGAAGAGGTACCCTAAATCTGTCATAGGTTCGAATACTTTTTTCACATTCCCTTAAACCTATTCAAAAATAAATCATAAATTATGAAAGGCTCATTCGACCCACTTATTGTATATTAGGCAAACTTCTCGGAGTGCTCAAAGCATTAATGGAGGCGTTTAAACTAACTTGCTAACGGGTTTATTTTAGATTCGACAAGTGTCAGAGAATCTTCCCTTTCTTCTCCGTTTGTAATACTTGCCAGTCCTCATCTTTTAAATTGAAGGGGACTTAACAGATAAAACGTATTTAAATCATTTAAATCCCCTCTGCTCATTCTCATTGGTCTTTTGGACACGGCATAGCTTTTGTCATGACTAAAAGTCACATTTGTAACAGCTGTGAGAGCGTGCTGGCTGAATGTAATGCGTGCATGCCGGTAGCATAAGACCAGTGTGCTCCCGCGAGTGTATCGGTGTTATAGTTCACAACCCCTACGATCCAACATTATAGTTCCATTACCAAAAAGTTATAGCACTGCTCGTAATCTACTAACAATGATTTTAACCATTAAGTTTGCAATACAGTGAATCTTGTTATTAAAGTTTTGTTGTTCATAGAATGAGGCAAGTCTGTGTTCATAGAAGTTAGATATAAATAAACACGCCCAAAAAATATTTGTTAAGTACTTCGGAACAACTATGGAAATAACTGTTAGTAGTGCTCGTAGTACAATAAACCTTTTTTTTTTATTTGTTCCTAACATTTTATATTTATTATTCGTAACTCATTTCTAAATAGAAAGGAGTTACGAAAGATGAATAAATAAAATAAAAATAAATTTTAAGTTTGAAATTAAAGTTAATTCATCTAAGAAGTAAATTAACTGAATTTAAAAAGAGATTTCTCAGAATGTTCCTTAATTTATGTAATGAAATGTTGATGCAGCGTTTTCTTTAAAGTTGTTCATTTATCGGGCATATATATTATAGATTTTTAATAAAGTATTCTAGCAAAATGAAGTCTTCCTTCCAGACCTAGTACTGAGCAGTAAAATATACTTCTTGTGTTTGATAGATAGGTTATTTTTTTCATATTTCCATTCAGAAGATGCTAATATAGTTAACATTTGTATTTTATTTATTGATTAGTTAGGAAATGAAACCATCTTCTTTCATCATGCCAACTTTTTAAATATCGATATCATGAGTGATTCGTAAAATTCTTGCCAAGCTTTCAAACGTTATAATATGAAAAGTAATTTTAGAAAATTTTGATGTAATTGGGAAAATGCGTTCATCGAAACGATTGTTTATTTTTAATTTAGAAGTTAAAAATTTCTTCTCCCTTGCTAAAACTTGTAATACCTTCAATGGCTTAAGAAAAGTTCTTTTACAAATAATTTGACAATAGTCTTTTGCAATAATTTAACTATCTAAATTCTAATATCCCAAACAAGTTATCTTGTTCTCATAAATCCATATAAATGTTCTTTATGGAATAAATATTATTGTCAAATACAACTGGAGATCATAGAAACAAAGATATTAATTCTGTAAGTAGCAAATTACGATGGCTAGGCTTCATTACATAGAAATTTGCTTTATAAGACACAATAATTATATCAGAAATAATTAATAAATTGTGTTACACTTAAAATTCAGTGAAAAAAAGTAAAATACCCGCTAATATGCACTTTTTTTTATAATAATACACATTTTTTCATTCCTATTTATCCTTTAGCATTTCTATTATTATTTTAATTTGTCTTATTTTGTCGTTTGCAAGCGAATATAGGATATTTTCTGTTTGATATTTCTGAGAAATTGGTTCCATTTCATTTTCTGCTGAGAATTAGTTTATAAAACTCAATTATTAAAAGTCTTATTCCAGAAATTATATTTGTAAAGAAAAGTCTTCTTTAGATAAAGAGACATAGTGACGTTACAATGATCAGCCAAAAATTTTATACTATTTCATTCACATTTTGAACAAGCAATATCAAAATAAATTAATAATGTAGAGTGGTTAGCTAATAACACCCTTGACTATATACACTCATGGATAAAAAAAAATTAGCGCAATATGAAGGAGTCGTCAAAATGAAACGAAATTTTATAGACGTAATGACTACTTTTATATAAGTAAATGATTAGAAAATCAAAGAAAAAAGATCATTTATTTCAGGGGGAAAGGCAAAAAAACGGAGGATTTAATACCCTGTTGAAACCCCTGTAGCGCGAATGCACGATGCAATACGATCGGGCATTGAGGTGTACAATTTCTGTATGATGTTTTGAGACATTTCGTTCCATATTTGCTGTAACCTTGCCTCTAGTTCGTTCAAACTCGTGGGATGCCCAACTCGCTGTCTCAAATGATCCCAGATATGCTCGATTGGAGACATATCTGGGATTGGGCAGGAAACGGAAGGGTAGTAACAGTACTGAGACAGTCTTGTGACACCTTTGCCGAATGAGGCCAAGCATTGCCTTGTTGATAAATGGCTCCTGGGAGCCGTTGCATGAGTGGCAACACATGTGGTTGCAGAATGTCATGTACATACTGCTGGGCTGTCATGGTGCCACGGATCATTACTAAGGGTGACCGTGTATTGTAGGCAATGGCACCCCATACCATCACACCAGCTGTGGGAGCTTTGTGTCGTTGTAAAGCAAAGTCAGGATTGAGGCGTTCACCACGGAATCTCCACATACGAACACGATTATCATCACTGCTGAGATTGAATCTGGATTCGGTGCTAAAGACGACCTGGTTCCATTCCGCTGCAGTCTAGTTTCCTCGTGCGCGGCGCCACTCCAAACGGAGGCTTCGATGGGTGGGCGTCAAGGGCAACACATGTAATGGGCGCCACGATCCCAATTTTTCTACAGCCAGGCACCTTCGTATGGTTCGAGAAGACACAGGGGGCCCTAGTGAAGGTGCTACCTGTGCCTGGATGGCGGCCGATGAAGCAGTTGGCTGTACAAGTACATTTCTTACGATGTGACGGTCTTCTCGACAACTGGTCTGTCGACGGCGTCCTGAGCCTGGTCTTCCTGTAAATGACATCTCTCGGATCCACTGGTCCCAACACCTCCTCACAACACAATCAGAGCGGCCTAATTGACGAGCTACTCGCCTAGCTGACCACCCAGCTTCTATCATACCGATGATTCTCCCCCTCTCAAACTGCGACAGCAGCTCATATTGTCTTCGAAAACGGCTTAATGGCATGTCTACCTCAGCTATTCCTTTGTAAACGATCCAGCACACTCAAACAAGTTTTGGTTACCTGTTTTATACTCCATGGAGAATGACGTTAAACGCCCTCTACCGACTGTACGTAATGTGCAATCACGCTGCATTTCTAATCGTTTGCATATCTCCCCGACATGTACCTTCATGCCAAGTTTCGTTACGATCCCCCAATTATTTCTTGGTGCGCTAATTTTTTTGTCCATGAGTAAATTATAGTGAAGAATTGTATTTATTAGAGTAACTCTGGGAAAATCAATTCAAATCATTGAATCCGATTCAAATAAACTTCTAGGAGCGTGCTCTGAGTCAAGAATGCACGCTTTGTACTCGTATATAGACTCATAGTTGCAGGAACCAATATAATGTTCCTATGAATGTCTCTAATTCATCTACCTCCTTTCTTCTGTTCACTCTACTTTATCTAAACCAATAAATGTTATTTTTTTGATTGATTGTCCGTTACACTTTGAAGTAACATGAAAACCGCTTAGGCTCGTCCTCATAGTGGTAGAACAGCAGTAGGGTGGTGGAGATTACCAGTCGCCACATATCTTTATATGAACTCTAAGATATAATGAACAATAATAATCCCTTTTAATTAAAATGGAAAATAAAAATTAACTAATAGTTGTAATATTTTTTTAGAAATTAGAAAGATATAGACATGAGGATTTTTTTACTGACTATATTTAGTAAGATAATAATTAATAAGATAATACTATATGAATAAAAATTGTAACATTTTTTAGAAACTTAGACTAGAACCTTAGAAAGATATAATGTGTAAACGATTTTTTGTTTAATATGTTCAAGAATTGAATATTATATAAATAATTGTTGCAACATTTTTAGAAGTAAAAAGATAAATGTGTTTACGGATTTTTTGTTGAAAAATACATTTAAGAAGATAATTTTAATCATTCTGAAGTAATAAAATTGTTATGTGTAAAAACTTGACGAATAACATACAAAATAAATATCTAATGTAACTGTACATCAAACTAACCTTAAGAATCCGTCTCAAACTTAATTAAAATTTATTACAAAATGCACTCTATTTTTAGGTAAAACTATTCTGACTTTATTATTTGCTCAAGATGAGAATGACATTGATACAACCAATCAGTATCAACACATACAAATTTTAACTTAAATCCATTAATTGTATTAATAATGCCAAATTTAAAAGACTGATTAATTAATTTTAAACAACATTAATATTTTTAAGACATCCTTTTTTAAGTTCAACAATACTTAAAGTAAAGTAAATTTAAATGCTTTTGTGATTCTGGGTGTGACTAGCTCATATCTGGCTATAAACACTTCTTCCGTATACATTTTAATGCACAGTTTCAAACACCTAAACACATTCAGTTCACTTTCTTCCCCGAAAGAAAAAAAAATTGAATAAAATAAGGAAAAACATCACAAACACAAGTTATTGTTCCATGTCCTGGGCTATTCCTTTTTATTTTTAGATAATGCTGGAACAAATTGAGAAACTTTAGTAAGAATACGTGGAACACTTTATCAATGCATGTTTCTCAGAAGAAATACGGAGGGGGAAACACTTGGTCACATTTTTAAGTATATTTCGTCAGAAATCGACAATATAGTACTCTCTCTTTAATCCGGCTGATAGTGGACCAAAGAAACACTGTATAGTTGAAAAATCCCTTAAAAAACATATTTAAACAACTAAAGCTATGTATTAGTGCATAAAAAGAAACGCAGTACACGCAAATAAACTCACGTTACACGTGCTAAAAAACTGTTTTTTATATAACTCTATTGATTGAAGTATGAATCATATAATAATTTTCTGCGTCTTATCAGCCTGTATAAAAACACCGGATTACTCGCAAGGTCAGATAGATGAAGTGCCCAATTAAAGGAGATCACTGTACCTTAACTGTCAGTTGTCTTAATATATTTTGAAATTAAGTTTGTAATAAATTGCAATCATATATATATATGTGTGTG
>BMAW01090519.1:0-21237 GCA_019974015.1 Nephila pilipes | reverse complement strand
TTCAAAGCTGCACAGCTAAAGCAGTGTAAGATTTGCCCTTCCTCGTTCCCGACGCTTCAAAGGTTAAAAAAGCATGTGTTGAACCACAAGCCAAATACTAAAAGGAGGAAAGCTTTAGAAGCCATCGACTCCCTCATCCAAGATAAGAGTACTCCTTCGACTACTTGCTCAAAGTCAAAAGAAGACGTGGCACCTACTTCCTTGTTTACAAAATTCAAGAAGGTGTTCCCAGAGCTCTTTTCTGATGCAGTGGAGTCTATGGAAAAAGCCTCTCCACAAGAATCAATTTAATTACATCCTCAAGAATAAAATCCACCACCTAATAGCCTTAACAAGAATAATCTACCAAATACTACCAAATCAGTTCCTGAAAATAGAGAAACTTCCAGTTCACTACCAGAATCAACAGAAACTCCAGCTAAATCAGCCAATAATGATATTACCATCTCAAATTCTCCTCCAGAAGAGATTACTGCGTGCATCAATGAATTATTGGATTCAATCACCCATATAAATGCAAAAAGTTGTAACGTCCTTCCAGCTACTTCCTCTCTTCTGGAATTACAAGAGGACTTACTTCTTAACACATCTTCCTCTTCTGAAGATTCAGTAATTAACGCTTCAACTCCTATACCCAACATCCCAAATTCTCAGCCACATCTTTCTTATAAATTCAACTCCAACAATAGCCTGGTCCAGGAGCAGTTGTCTTCTCCTATCATCATTCAAGCCAATATCCTAAATCCCGCCTCTGTAAAAAATATAACGTCAAGTTCTTCCTGCCTCAAAAAAGAAAAAGAAAAAGACATATCAATTTTGGATCTAATTCTCACAAATTCCCAAGAGTCTCTAGATGGAGAATTAAACAATAATCTGTCTCCTCCTCCAAAACCTGTCTCTTCTCCTGCAAACAATAATTCAGGCCATAAGAATAACTCAAGAACCAAATTTCTCTCCGCAGCAAAGGAAGGACTGTGCATGATTTGCTCCAAAACAATAATCCTAGAAGATTTGCTCCAACACTTGTATCAACATAAGCCATGCCCCTTACGAGCTAAATGTCTTGAGGGCTTTCGGTCCTGTTTTCCACCAAACAAGATTCCTACCAAAAAGTCAAGTTCTTCCAATAAACCACAAGAAATTACACCCATAGAAGTAACCTTCAGGGAAAAATTCCCTGAACTCCCAATTTTTAAGAAGCAGAATTCTCTTAACAATAGCTCTTCAGACGAGTCGGTTCTACTAGAAAAAATGGACAGTCCTCCAACGGGTCCTCCTCCAATATCTCCCTTTAAGAAGGCCCTATACAGTAGGGTAGTCAAGAAGGGTCTATTCTACTGCCAGTTTTGTGAGAAAGCCTATGTGTCGGAAACCAGAGCCATTCAGCACAAGAAAGAGGTCCATGGAATCTCGCCTCACAAAACTGTCACTAGCATTTTCCCCGACTGCCCTCCAGAAATGTGTAGGGTCTGCTGTAAAGGACCAGCTCCCTACTCTACAATAGCAGACCATTACAAATTTGTACATAACCTCGCAATTTCAACTACCTCATCTACTGGAACCATCAGCTCCATTGTCATTCCGTCCAATAACTTCGTTTCTACTACCAAAAAGCATGCCAGAAATTTTATCACTAAATTGCCTCCATCTGAAAATCCAAAATCAAATCAATATTCACAATCCACTCTGAAAAATCCTCCTGCAAGCAACTCCATCAAATCCCAAGTCTACAGCAACCTTAAAATCGTTGCCCGTCCTGAACTCCGAGGAGCGGGCCCTTCAAAAATCGTTTCTTTTCCTACTACTGCAATCTGTAAGAAGTCCTCTCCTTCACCAATAGTTCATCCTCAAATCTCTGTTCAAGCAGAAGTTCACCATAGAAATAATTCTCAAATCCCTCAAAATAATTCGCCACGTAAATGCACATTATGCCCTTTTATCGCAATAAAGCAAATTGGACTACGTTTGCACTACTTCAAGAACCATGGACTCCGTAAAATTCCTTCCGGCATCACTAATCCTCAAAATATACTACAACAAAATCATGATAAACAGACAAATTCTCCTCTTCCTGGTACAATAACCCAAGTGAATTACGCTATCCCTGCTCCATCTAAAATAGTCCATCATAAAACAAGAATAAACCAAACCAAGAACTGTTCCAGTATTAAAAAACCGTCTCTTATCTCTCCTGAAATAGCCACTCAGATTTATACTGCAAATCCTACTCCTCCTGGCGCTCAAGTTTCAAACGAACCTCCAAACCCAATGATCTCCTCGCTCCCAATAGTTCCTTTTGTTTCAATGCAAAATTCAATTCTTCAATATTCCTTTCCTCTACAAACCAGGACTTCGTGCCAAACGAGGCATTACAGCCTTCAATTGGACACTGAAGTCTGGTTTACGACAAACTCATCTATTAAAAAGCATCTTAACGTATTCCATAACCAAAAACCTTCAAAAGTCAAATATCATTGTTCCATCTGCAACTCCACAATAGCAAAGAACCCTGCTAAACATTCATGTCTCGTCGATAACTTAATCCTCCCTCCTCCTGCAATAGATGGGGATCATTGGGTCTGCCATATCTGTGAGTGTTTCTCTGCGAACACTCAACTAGCGAAGAAAAACCACTTGGATGCCCACAATAGAGAAACAATCAAGAACAACTCATCTCATCTAATAATTCCTACTGCCTCCAAACTAAAGAAAAAATTGAAGTCCAAAAGAATCCAGGAACTTTCCGAAGGTCCGCCTGGAAATCTTCCTCTGGCACCTCCACTATCTGAAGTCAACCATAATAATCTACCAATCTCTGAAGAAATTGAACACATCCAGAAAATTGATGTCGAACACAATTCCATCCTCTCTTCTTTCGCTGAGCCTCTCGACGCTTTATTCGAACTGGACGATATGGAGAATGCACAACTCATCTTTGAAAACCTCTTAAAGGACCTCACCTCTGTAATTGAAAATCATTTCCACCTTTCTCCATCTCCTAATAATAACAACAAACCCTCGGCTACTACCTCCAAAAACAATAGAACCGACTCACAAAATGCACAGCTAATTCAAAAACAATACAGGTGGAACAGAAAGAAGTGTGTTCGAAACATCGTTAATCCTTCCACCTCTTTCTGCCCGATCAATAAAGAATGTATAAAAGCACATTTCTCCAATATTTGGGCTCCTCCTCCTCATACCTACCAATTTCAGAGTTGCTCTCCTCCATCACTCCCTCAAGTCATAGATATTATAACGCCTGAATCTGCAGCTGCTTGCTTGAGACGCTGCGAGAATTCTGCTCCTGGACCAGACAAGATTTCGTACCAACACTGGAAGACAATAGATCCAAATTGTACCATCATCAGCAAAATTTTCCATATCTGCCTCAAACTCAATAATATCCCTTCTCCATGGAAGGATTCCAATTGCATTTTAATACCAAAGAAAGGTGACCTTTCTACAATAGAAAACTGGCGTCCAATAACCCTCTCAAACTCAATATACAAGTTATTTACCAAATGTCTAGCCTACAAACTTCAAGACTGGTGTGGGACCTACGAAGTTCTTTCACCTTGCCAGAAAGGCTTCACTCCCTTTGACGGAGTTGTTGAACACAACTTCGTCATTGGGAACACCTTGAAGCAGCAAGAAGATCCCACACTGAAGCTTTCCTTGTGTGGCTAGACATCGCAAACGCTTTCGGCTCCATCCCTCATAACATTATATTTGAAGCCATGTCCAGTGTTGGTATCGATTCCGACTTCATCCTGCTCATTAAAAATATCTACAATAATTCTTCCACAAAGATCATCACCAATAATGGCCTTACAGATCCCATGCCACTGAGTTGTGGCGTTAAGCAAGGATGCCCTCTCAGTGGGTGCCTCTTCAATATAGCTATTAACCACATCCTTTCATCAATTCAAAATAAATCTGAAAATCACAATATCCTAGCATTTGCAGACGACATAGTTTTACTTGGAAATAACCTGGAAAAAACCCAAGATTCACTTAACCTCGCAATATCCCTGCTACAACAAATTGGGCTCAAAGTTAACCCGTCGAAATGTGCCTCACTACATCTCTCTGGAGCTGCCCCGACTGGTGCACGGGATTCTGAGTTTTTCATACAAGATTGCCCATTGAAATGCCTTTCTGAAGCAGAGTACTATTCCTACCTCGGAAAGCCAATAGGATTTAACATCTCGCCCGAATTCCAATCGGTCAATGAGGCTATCAGCATGGCCCACCTTATTTCCACCTCTAAACTCGCCCCATGGCAAAAGCTTGACGCTTTGAAAACGTTTTTCTATCCGTCTCTTTGCTTTGCCATGCGGACTGCTCAGATCGGAAAGAAGGATTGGAATATGGTGGACATGTGCCTTCTGAAAGAAATCAAAGAAACCCTATATCTCCCTTCAAATGCTTCTAACTCATACATTTTTGGAGAGACTAAGCACGGAGGCTGTGGTGTTCCGTCGGCTGCAGTCGACTCAGATTTTTACCTAGTCGACTCAGCCTTCAAGATGCTAACTTCGAAAGACGGTGAGGTGGTGAACCTGGCGATCGGTCAACTGTCACGAACGATCAAGCCAAGAATAAAGAGAAATCCCTCGGATGGCGACTTCTCCTCATTCCTCAGCGGCTCAATGGAAGAAAATTATGGCAAAACAACCAACGCCATGTCCAACATCTGGACAAAAGCTCGTGCCGCTTCCAGAAGAATTGGGGTGACTTGGTCGTTCAGTGATGGTTGTCCGTCACTGACCTTTGATGAAGTGGTCATCACCTCTTCACAAAGCTGATGAAAATCTTCCACCAATCTCACCGTCTTCGAAACATTGAAGATCTCATCAAGGCTCCCTCTCAGGGTAAAGCCATAGCACTTCATCCCGCCAGTTCGCATTTCATAGCAGATGGAGCCTACACTAGATTTGCGGACTGGCGATTCATCCACAAAGCAAGATTAAACCTCACTCCTTTGAATGCGTCAAAGACCTGGAAGGGCCCTCTTCACGACTCCAGATGCCGGAAGTGTGGTGACTTCGATGAAACGCTCCCCCATGTTCTCAATCACTGCATGGCTTACTCTGAAGCCATGCAGAATAGGCATAATGCTATCCTCGACAGGGTGAAGAAAGCGGCGGCCTTTAGAGGGAAAGTTCTTTCCTGCAACCAGGCAGTAGGAGATTCCGGGCTCCGGCCGGACCTGGTCGTCTCAATTGGTAATAAGCTTTACATAATTGACGTGACAGTACCATTTGAGAACCGTCACAACTCGTTCGTCCGAGCCAGGAATCACAAAATCCACAAGTACCAGCCTCTATTTTCCTTTTTTAAAACGAAAGGCTATTCCTCTGTCGAGATAGTGCCTATTCTCGTGGGTGCTCTTGGAGCATGGGACCCTGAGAATGACCGGTTCCTAAAAAAGATCTGTACTAACTCATATCTCAAGCTAATGAGGAAACTCTGTGTGTCGGACTCCATCATGTGGAGTCGCGACATCTACATACAGCACTTGACAGGAAAAAAGCAGTACTCTTCTTCCAGTGATGGTGTTGGAAATCTTCTTAATGGAGCTCCTGACGAGGAACTGGACTAAGCCTTCGCTTCGCCGGTTCCCCTTGTATTTATTCTATATTGTTAAATTTTTAAGTTGTACATTTTTTTAAACCTTCACATCTCTTGTAATTTTTAACCTAGAATATTCCTTCATACCTCATTCTCTTCCTCTTTTCTTCCTCTTTCTCTTTCACTCCTCCTCTCTTTCCCAAAGTTCATAGTTCTTGGTCAAATGACCCGGAAAGATGGATACGGGGTGGCATCATTAAATTGCGAATTTCTCGTCATACGTTCACCCAAATGGTATTACGATGGCTGGGATTAACATTTCGCACAACTCTGTTCTTATCAGCTTAATATCTGATATGGTTCCAACTCAACCAGAGGAACACAAATGAAACTTTTTTTTTGATAAAATTGATATTCAAATTGCCTTCCCAGATAGCTTAAGACCGTACTCCTTACGCTCTTCCCAAAACAAACTCACTGAGTGTATCGTTTTACAAAAATAAAAGAGCATATTCCTAACAATAACATCATAACTCCAAAACAATGCAGCAGCAGTGCTCTTCTATGCAGAGAATTTCTAATCGTTCAGCTGGTTTCGGCTAACCGTCTTATCTTTCATTTAGAACGAAAGAGAAATCAAGCTAGGTAGTTACTTTAAGTAATTAAATAGACTTCGATAGTAAGTATATATTAGGTAGAAGTGAGCCAATAAGTGTTTGAAAAGCGATAACAGTCATCAGTAAAATGCACAGTAATTAAAATCGAAATAAAAAAATAAACTTGCGAAAGCATTAACTCAGTCAGCTTAAATACTGCAAAAAGTATTAAAAACAGAACTTAACAAGCAGCTTAGAACTTAAAAAGAAATTATGATTAAATCGGCTAATACAATTAACTAAATTAGATTGTTCTTACGTCATTTTGTATTTGTATTTAAGAAGAAATAAGTTAATTTTTAACAGGAAACCTAAATTAAATATAATTAACTGAAACTAACAGTGATTAAGCATACTTTTGAAGTTACATCCGACACACAACTCCTGACGCAAGCAGATAGACTACGAAAACACAGCAACGTATCATAATTACTTGTAAGTCAAACCAAGATGTACTACATACTTTATAATAAACTTTTAAAAATATCTGTAATTGCAAAATGCATCTGCGAATTTTACACTTCAGTATCTACAGATTTTTCGTACATAATTCCCTGCTCCTGTGTCATATAGTCCTTCCGCAACAAAGCCCACACACAAACTTATCTTTTTTTCATATACGTATGCGCAGTGAAAAAGAATTCGAATTTAAAGCTAAATTTTAAAAAAATCAAAGCCGAATTTCGAAAACCAGCTTTGAGATGCACAGTAAGAGTATCCATAAGTTATTTGCACTTCTGTGTTTTTTTAATATTTCTTCTACTCGTACATCGTTCATACACCCACAATCTTAAATCGCTTCCTAGTTTTAATGCAGCTTTTTACTAATAGAATTATAAGACAAAAAACATTTATTTGGAAGAGGTTTATAGACGGTGCAAAAATATTTTATTCAAGGAAAATTAAGTAATATTTCATTCCATTGATGCATTTGAAAAATCTAATTTGATTTTATGGTCGACACCCATAGAGTGCCTTCACAATAGTTCTAGTTTGAATGTTCTTATATAATGAGTAAACGAGATAATTAGTATGGTAAGAAATTTCTTTTAAAATTTTGTTCACGTTAACGGATATTAATAAAAAGTAGTTTTATAACAATGGCGATAAGAACAATTATAGTCAACATGCATAAAATACTTTAAACAATAATAAGATGTGAGAAGCATGTTCAGAAATCGCCTGGGAATATATCTACCTAAAGGGTGTCTATTGTATAACTAAACATCCCCATACCAAAAGATGCGATGATTATATCTTACAAATAATTCTTCTAATACAATATGTGCAGTGAAAGCTTCTCTATATTTTAACAAAAAATGATATAGGAATCTTTTATGTTGAGTGAATAATATCGTATAATAATTTCAAGAAATTTCAAAGTAGAATTGCGTCACTCATTTGCAGTTGAAAGCAGATGAATTAGAAACAGACCAGTTGCTCATGTTTTGTACACTCTAGGTGCCTCTGTCAGATGACTGCTAAAAGTGAAATTAAATGCCTAAAATCTGAATGCCTGAATGCCAGACACAGGGTTCATGTTTTTGAAATCAGTTGCCTTTATGGGGAAGGGAAGTTGATACAACCATCTGTTCCCCATTGAAATCCTTTCGGAAGGTGTAGGCTAGATAAACAACTGTGAAAGACTAAAAAACACGAGATACAAAGAACTAACAATTTATTTCAAACTTAACAAGAACAATTTTAAAACGTGACCTTCACAGGTCTGGAATCTGCGAAGCAAGTGTGCCGAGAAAAGATCGCTCCTTCCTTTTCTTTAAATCGGCTTGCAGCTCCGCAGTCAAAAATGATGTCAAAAGATGACGTAGGCAGCCGCCACACCTTTTGCACCTCCCCCCCACTGTAAAAATAGGACACATTAAAATATTTTTTGTCATCAGATCTCAAATGCAATTATTCGAAGCATGTGTTCTGCAGGATGTTTACATTGGTTTCCAAAGAATACAATTTTGTAATATATTTGACAAGACCAAAGTATTTCCTATACAATTCTCACTGAGATTTGAAGAAATCAATTATCCTATTAATTACTGTAGTATTTTCTTAAAAAATAACACCTGGACAAAGCTCTCCTCATATACGTCTTGTAATTTTTTTTTCTATATTTATGTTGTACTACTTTGATACAAATGCTTTTGGGATGAATAACAATAGTCTTAGTTATAGAACTTATTTATCAATGGGTTCATTTAAAAAAAACTTGTTGCTATCATATGCATATATTTTGTTACGAAATCTTTCAGAAATGGGCAAGTAAGATTTTTACGCATCATACTCATTGAATTTGTTAAAATTTAAATTCGAAACATTAAGTATTTCTCAAATTGAAACGAAATTTCATTAAACAAAACAGTTCTTGTGAAATACAAGGATTTTTAAGAGAATAAAATTATTAACCTGTTTTACAATTTATTTCTTAGTCACGGATACTAGCATGCGAGGTGGCTGGATGAATTTAGGGCCTCCATCGCTTCCGATGACTCATGAGTCCGTTATTAATTCTGTTCTTTTTGAATATTTTAAATAATGTACGCTTCCTTTAATTGATTTAGTTGTGAAAAATCCCCAGCCAAATAAAATTAACTTTTGAAATGACATTAGTTTTATTCCATATTATTTTATCTTACTCTCTGTCATGGATGTAAAGTTTAATTTGTTGAAAGGGAAAAAAATTAATATCTTAACTTTGTGTATCCCTAGTGGACTCAGTGTCATAAATTTAACCAGCCAACCTAAATCCACAGGTAGCGGGAACAGGTAGCAATCTTTGAACACTCAATAGGGTGATATTTGAGTTGGAAGAGTAGGGGACGATTGAAATCGTCCCCACTACTTGAATGGTGTTCAACAATACGATATTCGATAACATTTGCCTTCGTTTTACATTTAAGTATGACGTTAATATATAACTAATCAAGAACCCTTGGATTATCATTCATGATAACTTATTTTTTTAAGTATTCCTCCTATATAATAAATTTGCTTGTTTTATATCTTTTCAGACTGGTAAAATTAATTTTTTAGCAAAACATATAATAGCATTTTATCTAAAAGGGCCGAATCAAATTACATATTACTAATATGCATAAAAATATCTGAAAAATAAATTTAGTATTTTTTGATGGTCTGTGTTTTAAATAGTGCTTGATACACGTCAGAGAAACATTTTTTCCCCTTTTTAACCTAATATGATTATTATTCCACATATACCGAAAACGAAAAAGTCCGTAATCCTCCTTTCGGCAATAAATCAGGATGCCAAAGTCTCAGATGAGAAAGAAGAGAAACGTGATGTGTTTTTTTATCATAATAAAATTATATATAAAGGTGTGTGTGGAACAGGTACAACAAACAAATGCTAAAGTATAACTAAGAAATAGTCAGTGTGTTTATTCTATAGTACACAATAGACCTGGTCCAATATTCTGTAGTACAATAGACCAATCAATATATTTCTTTTATTTTATTTTTATAAGTCCTTCTCGCAATCAAAACGAGAAATACAAATGAAGCTTTATCTAAAGCAACTTCTAAGAAAAAAATTACTATACATCAGAGAAATATCTGGATGAAAAGAATGTCCTAGAGAGACAATAAATAAAGAACTGAAAACTGCCGTAAGTGAAAAAACACAAGAAAATATACGAACATGGATAAGGAGAAGATTGAATGAATGTGTTCCAAACAGAGGGGAAACGTGAGATACACCTTTTTTATTAGTATCTCTTTCCCAAAAGATATAAAATTGTAAAGTAAGGCAAGATTGCCGGGGGGATATCTAGGAAAACGAAAGAAAACCATAATAAATTTATAATTTAAACAAATAATTTCCCCCAACTTTAAAATCACAAACACTGTTTATAGAAATAAAAGATTAGAAGGGATAAGAGGAAAGAAAACGTGGGGGATGAGTCAAAAAACATAGAAAATATTTTGTTTACATTAAAATTTTCAAAAAAAATACAACTTAAAAGTATTTCTTATGACTTATAATAAATATAAGACACATACCGGATCTAATGGACCGTACAGGCAAAATAAACTTCCTTCAACTCAGTATGAAGGTTCAGATGAATTATTTTCATTTGCTTATATTATTCATCCCAGTAAACGAAATTTATATGATACATTTTGTATCTGAAAAAGATGCTACAAATTAGACCAAATTGAGACACATAATGTTTCTTAAAAAAGTAAAATAATGTTTTCAAACTTTTATTTCACACAAGAAATATGGTTCTAAACCTTACATCATATTTATATTTTATTAAATATGTAGAGCGATTAAAACAATTGATAATCAATGAAGGAAAATAGATAGCAGGATTTTATCTATTATTCATATACAGTATAGAGGGTGAATACATGGTTAATTTCACAGTTATCTTGTGGCAACAATAATTGAATAAAAAGGGAATCGAATCGAATTGATCTTGAGTAACAGGTACGGAATATTTGAGGCATCATCTCTATGCCAGAGCTCAGCGATCATAAAGGCTGGGAAGTGGTGACGCACCAGACTCTCTGCAATAAATGAAAAGATTATTTTAACGGGTGACAGATTCGTCTGCATTGAAAATTGCTCTTTGTGAAAGGGATTCTAGGGAGTTGAACTTCAAATTTATCGTGTTTCTTTTTAAAAAAATTGTTTTTTATTTTTCATTTCAAGCTGAAATATTTTTGAATTTATACGTTTAGTAGTATTTCAAAAAGTTCAAAATTTATTTGAAAAATTCTAAAGTGTGTTTTCATAAAATCAGCTTTAAATGGGCAGATGACTCGCCAAAAAAATTTTGGTACATGTCTACAATTCAATTTTTGTTTCTTTGTAAACCTCATTAAAATATTTCAAATCTAAGATTTATTGGAGGAAAGCGAGCAATTCAGCACAATATTTTTGCTTAATTTTATTTGAATTTGTTTATTTTTGCACATAGATTTAACTTAATGACGTGAATTCATCAGCATTTTGTTGAAACTTTTCTTGACTTATGAAATGGATAATTTCCTATCGAAAAGATCGTCTTAGTGCAAAGAAAAAAGAAATTCTATTGAAATCAGTTTGTGAAAACAAGAATTTATAATTTAACTGATACGAATGTTGTACCAAAGATTGAAGTGAACTGAAAGTATGCATCTAGCAGCAGGTTCACTTGTGTTCAGTTTTCTTAGGAACATAATCTTTCTGAAGCAAGTGAAAGTTTAAGAGATAAAGAATATTGGATTCAATTCCATTCTGCAAGACTATATCAAGTCGTAGTTTACTTTCTCATTTTTGAATAAATTGTAAAAATTGTGGAATTTTCAGCTCTTTTACAAACTGAGAAACGACTGACAATAAGGAAAGGCTTCAAAATGGCCTCAGAAATGGTTTTAGAAATGGCATGTATTGGCAAACATTTAGAGGACTTGAAAACATTATGTATAACATCCGATCAGAAGTGACGGCAATTGGAAGATCAGAAGTCACTCGTCATTAATTAGAATATGCACCGAGGTAGATGTAAGAACCGAAAAAGTATTAGAAAGGGAAGTGCTGTAAAATAACTGACCTCTTCAAAGGTATAACATTCGGTTTCAAATAGAGGAATTGGCAGAGAGACCCTTAGGATTTAATGGAAAAAAAATTATTCTGATCCCAGGTCAGATGGAGATATATGGAATGTTGAGAGTTTGTAATAGTTCCTAAAAGCATCACAACCTAAAATATTCCTTTTATTTAGAAGACTGTGATCTTGAGACATTCAGGGCCTTTTCTGAAATAAATCTGCAAGGGTCGGTCATTTAATTCAAAAGGTTGAATGCGTGAGACATGTGCGAAAGAGGATGAGCACAAGACTTAAGAAGCTGACATTAATACGTGGGAAAAGGATATTACTGAAGGTAAAACTATTGGCGGTAAAGGCACGCTGACAGATAGTTTGATAGATAAACTTAGCCATTACAACGGAAATGCCAGTGGGTGTAGCCAAATGATTGTTTATGTTACGTTCAGATTTGGCTTAAAAATAGAAAAGAATATTTACATATCTCTGGCTGAATGTGGCAAACTCAGAATCCAGAATTAAAGAAGAGGGAGTTTTGCCTCATCCTTTAAGGTTTCAAGGGGAAAAAATGCAAACAACTAACGAAAGATAATTGTTGGGGCAATGGGTCATTTTAATCTGTAAGTTTCAAAATTTAACATTGCAACTTAAAACGCGATTTTCTTGGTTTGAGTGATATTTTTTTTCACTTGCGCGCTAGATATAGCAAAAACTAAGATGCTTAGACATTGTAACATTTACAGATACTATAAATATAATGTGTCTTTAAACTGTGTTTAAATTTAGTGTTATATTTTTGTTTATTGCTTAAAAAGTGAAAAATGCTTAATTTCTTGAGAGTTTGAAATATTTTAAATACTTTATTTATTTATTTTTTTTAAATTTTATTTCCTTTTTAAGAGATAAACGAAAAATTGAGAATATATTTTAAATATTTTCAGCAATTTATTCTTATACTTAGCATGTGTAGACATATTAAAGTATTTATTTTTAATTTTAACTTCCAATAATTATCGTCTGTAGAAAATTGTATTCATTTCAAGTTGTCGAGATAAATTTATCACCTCTGAGACTCCTTAACATGATTTCTGTTTATTTTTTTTATTTTTACTATTGTATTGTAGATGCCATCTGTATACAGAAAATTTCTGTTATTACTTAGTGAAAGAAGAAAGGGTTAAATAAGTGCTGTTTTAAATACCTGGGGAAAGGGAGAGAAAAAATTTTACAGTGAGATATCTTGGAAAAGAAAATATCAGATTTATTAAAGGGGGAATATGTTCGGATATGGAAGAAATGAATAACTGAAACATGCGTACTTCAAAGAGGGAATATGTCCATAGGAAAAGGTTACAAAAAAGTTGATATCAGATGCAAACGAGTGAATGCATTGAAAGGTGGCTGATTTTTGAAGCTTTTAGAAGTACTCTTACTTTGATTACACAGGATTAAAATACATCAATATGATAGATACATCAATTTGATTACACATCAATAAGAAATATTTCCATCCTGAAGAGCAATGTATTTAAGGTGTTAAACGAATTCCAATGTACTGAAATTCTATCAATGTATACATGGGTAATTCTACAGCACAGAAACATGGAAAACATACAGCAATAAGAAATGTACTAAACATCTGAAAAAAGTATCCATCTTCAGAAAGTGAATAAATTAGGCTTTCGTTAGTTATAGAAAAAATGTGCTATTTTTGAGCAAATCATTGTTTTACAAATTTCTGAGTCAAATATATAACCTGGTATTGGATCTACAATAGTCATAATTTTAAGTGGTTATTGATCAGGATTCATTTCAACCGTTACAAGTATCGAATTCAAACAACAATAATAATTAAGTCGAATCATTATTATTTTTGTAAGATGTGTTATTTTAACGAATGCATACATATATTTAAACTCGTGTCTTTTCAAGCCTTTAATGTTTATAATTAGCTGAGGTTGATTTGAAACACTTTGAATGCTTGTTAATTTCGTCATATATTCATATTTCTATGTAAATAGTATAGACTGAATCTTCGTGCTCGAGATGACATTCTAATATTAATTCAAACGTCCATTTTCGAAGTTGCATTTTTTCCATTTCTTTTTTAACTAAGGAAAACGAAATTTGTTTTCCTCATTCCTATATAAGGACGTGGATAGATATAAAGACTGAATTTGAAAACTTTCTTTTATATATAATTTCATTTGAATTGAAAAATATTTTTCAGCTTCCTTGTGGATGCCTTACTACTCTTATCATATCTATTAATGTACTCTTATTTCTAAATTTCAGGTTTGCATGTGCTCATGTAATTATTCTTTAAATCAAAATTTTCATTCAAACATAAGAAGTTCGGGCATAAATTACTCTCTTGTTAACATTTTTTTTTTTTTTTTTTTGTTAATTCTGGTATTCTGTTAAAACAAGGTATACGCATTTCAGGGAGCATTTATGAAACTTTTCGCTCTCATCACGGGTTCAATAAAAGAAAGAAAAGCCTCAGAAAACATTTTGCTTTGACGTTATAATATTTTAGTTGATTACTTTTAGTTAAGAGTTTATGGATACCACAAGTTTAGGAAATTAAAATAAGTTTTATAAAACTAATATAATTTTTTTACTTTATTCAAATTTTATGTTACTTCTTTCCTACACTCCTTCTTTTTACTAGTCCTTATTTTATTTAGCATTTTTATATTTACTCTTATTAGAGCCCATCCGAGCATCCGTAAAAAAGCAACACTATCTCAATCTTTTTCAAAAATCATTTCCTTTTTAATTGCCCTTTTGTGATATTGGCATAAAGTATAGTTTTCGTAGTTTATTCCATAGAAGTAGAAGACGTTTAAATTCTGGTTCCATAGAAAACAACAAAATTAAGACGAGATCAAATGTCTGAAAAATATATTAATTTAGTCATTCGAATAAAGCCCCTTTTAATTCGTTTTTACCTTAAATTAGATAATTTTCTCTTTGCAAGTTAAACCTTTTTTTCTCATTTGCATTTTGTTAAAACTGAATTCAAAACTTTATGAAACACTTTGTAATGTAATGCACTATAAATTAAAGTATTTTTTTAAAAAACGAGTCTGTTTCTTTTGTCATATATTTTTTTTTAAATCAAAATGCATATTTCATGCCGTTTCAATGGTATGGTGGCGATAGCTTAGTGATCGTGGCCAGTGGTTTTCGTTCAGTCGCGGGTTCGAGCTCATGCCATTAAAGATCCGCCGTGTAGCCGGGGCTGATGCACGTTAAATCTGTCATGACCCAAAGTCCTCCTGTTGGCGTGGTGTGGAATTCAGGACAGGAGAATGCCAGCTCAGGTGTAGTCCTCGTCACTTGACCGAGGTTCAAAATTATGAGGTCCTTCGCCAATAGCCCTCGTGCTGCTTCTAGTGCGACGTTAATAAACACTGAACTAAACTAAGCCGTTTCAATGGTTCAGCCGAACTATTCAAAAACCCCTTCTGATATTCTCATCGCTTATTTCAGAGAGAGAAATATTAGCTTTTGCAAAAGAATCTAGTTTAATATATTTTGTTATTTTAAATATTATCTCTCCACCAATTTATAGTGAATGGATTTCTTTCCTATTAAAGCAGATAAATCAAATCGATTACCTGTAACAATGAATTTATATCTGTGAAAGCAGTCAGTTTATTAATCTCGGAAAAACTTTCCGAAATACGTTTCGAACTTCCACCATGTTTAAATAAGTAACCTGGACTGAAGGATTTATTGGTTTTATATATTCGAAATGTTAATTATTACCACAATTCATTCGAACTCCAATAATAACTTCTATTGAAAAGAAGGGAAAAAAATCTATATTATGCACAAACGAATGGAAATATTTTAATTTTTTTATAGCAACCGTAATCTATCCTACGATAATGACACTTAATAAAAACAGTATTTCATGTAAAGAACACAAGTATCATTATTGATTGTCATATTTAAGAGCAACGTGATGGTTATTGGGGACGGATCTTTTCATTTTGAATCTGAGCCGAATGACGAGTTCGATATTTGAGCTGGAACCTCCCTCTCTTCGCTGTGACTCTACACCAAGTGAGTCCCGATAGTTTTAATAAGCATCCGAACTGCTGGACGACGGGTCTTCAGTGAATTCGAAACCGCAATTCGAAGGAAACAGCGCTGGTCGCGAGATAGCGATC
Organism: Nephila pilipes; assembly: GCA_019974015.1. Lineage (NCBI taxonomy): Eukaryota > Metazoa > Arthropoda > Arachnida > Araneae > Nephilidae > Nephila > Nephila pilipes. The sequence goes on along the minus strand of BMAW01090519.1, from coordinate 5,253 downwards.
GTGCTCACAACGCTACCATGACCACCTCTTTCTAGTACTATTCGATGTATAAAATGTGCAGAAAATACGGTAACCGCAACACATTTCGGGTGAGATAAGTTGCATAAATGTTGTGTAGCACACACATTTGCTTAGATTTTGGCATCCTGTATTGTCACTGTGTGATTTTCATTTCATTTTCCTTCACATCGGGGGATGGGGATCTAAGGACCTGCTGTTCTCTCATTCGGTGGTTTCGAAGCATAACTTGAACTTATCGTGATCTATTGAAACGGTATAATTCTCCGATTCAAAAAAGGGAAATAAGTAATATAAATGTTGTTGAGAAACAGTCCAATATAAATTTAATTCGAATCTTGTTAGAAAATATATATATATATATATACTGGATGTTTTTTTTCAACCTCCAATTGGCTATAATAAAATGACGGATGAATATAAAAAAATAATTTTATTACCAAAAGTAATGTACAACAAAGGTTACTTCTCTACATAATCACCTTGACGATTGAAGCATTTGTCATATATGTGAACGAGCTTTGCAATACCCTCTTCATAAAATGTTTCTCTGAGCTCCTGGTCTGTTTGGAAGAGCTGCCCCCCCCAAGCCACTTCTTCAATTAAGGAAAGAGATGAAAGTCACTTCGCACTAGGTCGAGACTATATGGTGGATGTTCGAAAATGTCCCATTTAAATTGCTCAAGAAGCCGTTGTGTTGGGGAAGCAGTTTGGCCATCTTTAAGCTTTCGACACCATTCACGAACAAGACCATCACTCATAAAGCTGTCTCCATACACTCGACTCATTCTTCGATGAATTTCCGCTGTATTATTCCCTTCTGCCTGCAAGAAACGAATAACACTTCGCAATTCATACTTGGCGGGTGAATCAATAGAACAACCACGCTTACGTGACTACAATTCAACAAGAAAGGGAGTGTTGGACTCAGCAATGACAAAGCATGTATAGTGGGAGATGCGCATTAGCCTATTGCACATTGCACACACCAGCTAGCTGCCCCATTCCTGGTCATCATAGTGTTCGATTGGAGATTTGAAAAAAACAGCCCTCCTATATATGTATTTAGGAAAGGATTCTCTCGGAAATGGAACAATATTAAAAGGAAAAGTACATTTATCATGGATATTACAGAAAAGTAAAATTTAATTACGAAACTCATATGAAATGTTATTCCCGTGATACAAAAGACTTTTTATCAGAAACAAGAAATTGGCTGCTTTTTTTTTACTTTGCCATATTCAATTATTGCAGACGTTTCAAGAATCAATTATTAATTAAATATTTTCTGTAAGAGAGGATTCGATAAAAATTTAACCATCACCCTCTCTCATATTGCGACAGCATGAAAAAAAAACAATACCTTTTTAAATTACTTTGTTTTCTTAATCCTTCATTTACCAACTGTGTAATTTCTTGAAATCTATTTAATATAACTGCAAGATAAAAGTTGGGCTAGCAAAATTAATTTCAAAAATATAAAAGGTTATTTGATTCCTGTAAAACGAATTATATCTCGGAAAAAGGAGTAATCATTATAGTTTCTGTACTATAACTAAAGGTTTAAACAATCTCAGCCTTTATTATTTCGATACAAAGTAGTTTGTTAGTTTTCCACTTACAGTAATGGCATCTTGTACGAGTAGCGTATCAGCATGGAACCTTCGACCAGGAAGGAAGATTAAACAACGTGTATAAGAAAGCAAGTATCATTCAGAATCATATCGGCAGAGACGTAGCGTATCAGAAGTATGAATAACAAAGTTTGCTTAATCGAAAACACACATCTCCTACTCAGAGCTTTTATAAATAAAATGAACATTTGTATTTTTCAAAGGGCTTTTTTGCTAAGTAATCGAAAATTTTATCGATACAATGACTTCATTTTTCTTCACACATTTGTCATTATCTTTTTAGAAGTCTAACAACTACTTTTATAGTTCCGATTTTTCAAACGGATTATAGTTTTCTTCCCTTTCCCACAAGTTCGAAGTTAGCCATAACGTTCCCTTTTCTAGTCGTAGTACATTTCTTAAAATAATTCAAACAAAATATTGACTTTCGCGAATATACTTTTCCTTGGTTATGCTTGTACCGAATACGGAAAGAATAGTCATTAAAATAATTACTATTAGAGGGATGTTTTGCCGTAGTCTTATCAGTTGAGAATTTCTTTGGAATTACTATTGTATGTGATTTAATAATATTTTTATGAACTTCGTTACAAATTAATGTCATTCAGAGACATTTAAATAGTGGAATGTCTTTGTTACTTTATCATGACTCAAAATTATGAAACTCTTCACCAGTAAACCCCGTGTTGCTTCTATGAGTGACGTTAGCAAAGCGTAAATCAAATTGTTGTAACCAATTTCAAGTACCTAATTTATTTTTACATATCACTCTGAAATTACTTTCCTCGGTATTCTTCAATTTCTTCAGTTTTATTAAACACAGTACTTATTTTTTAGTCAAAATTTGTCATAACGTGGAAAAAACACCTACATAAATTCGTTTTCTCTTTTTTACTGCGTTCCTTAAGAGGTGTAAAATCATTAAAATTAAATATCACTTTTCACAAAACGCATTAGATTTTTGTTTACTTTTAAAAATGCTTTTTTCTTACGAGATTACTAGCTAGAAAGGAGAAAGATATGTATCAGTTTTATTTTCATATTTGTTCTTTAAAAGCAAACAGAAGTCTTGTAATAAATTTAAATGTATCGATTCTTTGTGAAATCTTAAGGAAACTACAAACAGTTCTGATCTGGTGTTGTACTAATTTCTCACCTACCCGATGCCTTTCTGATTGCTCTGCTTTTACTTTTCTAAATATAAAAGAGTTTCTTTCATAAGAAATACAAAAAGTAAAAGAGTTGATTGATTGTTTGCATGACTTCAATCAGATGTTCTAAAAGTGAAGTTTTGGTTTATGTAATAAATAAAAATAAACTTTTTAAACGTGTAAGACTTTTTGAAAAATTTTACTTTTAAGAAAGATCTTCACTACCGTCTTCATTCCACTTCCAGTACAGAAGAGATGAGCTGGAGTACATAATATCTTGTCTCAGCATCCTGCTGCCATGGTGGAGAAGGATCTTTACTGGTTATACGTAAATAATTGTATACGGACTCAGGATCCGAGAGGAGGGCAAACGTTTTCCTACAACCGTTTTTTAATACACGAGGGTCAATCAATAAGTCCTTAGAAAATCCAAGAAATTCTTTGTTTTTAGTAAACATCATGACTCACTAGAGATCTGTCTAGATCTCAGTTACTTTGATCACATGGTTTCATTTTTCTTGTCGATTGAATCAAATATCTTTTATTTATTTAGATTAATGGAAAAAAGTGAGTTTCAAGCACTGATTAAACACTTTTAGCTAAGGGACTTCAATGCTATTACGGCACATCTGAGTTTAAGCTTGGCCAGACATCCACAAAAGTTGAATGTCGTTCAGAACGTCCACAGGAAGTGATTACTCCCGAAATGATTGACAAAATCCTCGATACGGTTTTGAGTGATCGACGAATCAGAGTGCGCGAAATAGTTGAAACTACTGACATATAGCTATATACAGTATGTTCAATTTTGCACTAAAAATTGCGTGGGAAAACTCTGAGCCACATGAGAGTTGCTTTTACTCTCAGTTAAAAATAAACGATTGGTCGACTATGAGGCTAATTTGGCGTTTTTTCATCGCAGATTTTACGAGTTTCTACGTCGATACCTATCTGTTGACGAAACGTGGGTATACTGCTACACTCCAGAAATAAACACTCAAAACAGTGGAATTTGAAATCAAACGGACACCGAAGAAAGCAAAGATAATGAAATATATTATTAAAATTTTCGAATGCACGTGGAATCATCTTCAACGATTACTAGGAAAACTGAAAAACAATAACTGAAGATTATTATGCGTCGTTATTGCACCTGTTAAGCGGAAAACTAACAGAAGAGAAAAGAAAATAAAAACGTCTTCATTTGAAAAAGAAGAGGATCCTCGTCCATCAAGACAATGCGCGAGTGCACACCTCCGCAGTTTCGATGGCCAAAAACAAAGAATTGAAATTGGAATTATTACAACATCCATCGCATTCACTGGATTTGCCCCCCTCCCCAGAGACTATTTTTAAATTTTAAACTTAAAAAAATGACGAAGCCACTACTAAAACAGACATCTATTTTAAAGATCTATCGAAATTATACATTTTAGAAGGCTTTAAACAAATGGAGAAAAGCTTGGAAAAGTGCCTAGAGCTAAAAGGAGATAATGCTGTTCTCTGGTCTATGAGTATGAATAATGAAAAATCATTATTATTCACAAAGGCTAACGTTTATTTATCTACCATGGGACAATAAATGTTACATATTGGACAAAGAGATGCACCATTATAATTCCCAGTACATAAGGTGATAGCGCAATGGCGCTTAACAACTCATATATTTCTCGTAAAATACCAACTATTTCCTTTAAATCATTAGCATTCTTGTTAAGATCCTGTTTCTTGTCGATGGATCCCACTAATCCTTCCCTTAAAGATTCTATAATTCCTTGTGGATTCACAAGCCATCTCACTATAGAAGACTTTCCAAGTCCGCTCCTTGGGGCTTCCGAGCCATATCTCTCTCTATTAGATTTCCCTTGTCAATCCACCCCACCTACTTAGCAGCGTCTCCCCACTGTTACACGCCATCGCCGTTTCCTCGGGTATAGCACCCTCTAGTGAGAGTGCTGTCATCACAATTTTATCACTTCCCCCCACCCATTTATATGTGTAAGTATATTACAAAAATAGCGAAACATAGTCATCATGACATAATCAAGGAATTTAAAGCTATAAATACTAACAAAATAAACAAATCTAAGCGGATGAAGCTTATTTTAGACAACAATTGATTTATATTTAATATATATATATATATATAACTTCTCACTTAGTAGTATTACGAGGACTACTGGTACCAATACCATGAAAAAAAATATTTAATAAATAAATAAATATTAAAAGTAATAAAATTATCACTGAATTTTATATAATTTATTTTTCTTAGAAAAATATAACAATATTGAAATTCATTGAAAAAATTTAATTATTTTTAGTAATTTCAACAAATTAACAAAAAGCCATTTTACTGTTATTCGGCGGCAAGTGATTTTCCGACCCCGAGGAAGGGGAGAGGGTTGATGACCTTGATGCGGCAGCGTTGTATCGAAACCTGGACCAGT
>BMAW01090515.1:0-15878 GCA_019974015.1 Nephila pilipes | reverse complement strand
TATATATATATATATATATATATATATATATATATATATATATATATATATATATATATATATATATATATATATATAATAGAGCAAGTACTATAATTGATAGTTCAGTCATGCAATTTATTTTATTATAGAAATCAATACAGCTGCTTTACAGTTTATGTGAAGATACATTTACTTTATTATTATTATTATTAAAAAGTAAAATCTAACATTTTCAGTTTTCTGGCAAGGTCTTGAATAAGTGCTACAGTTAGTGGGTAAATACCTTCAACACATATTATTCTCAAAATTATAGTTAATTCCAAAAATATCCATTGAAGCTGAATTTAATAGAATACCATTCTGAAATAAAACATTAGTAAGAGTTATGCAATGCCATAACAACTTTAAGCAAATCTTTGTTCATCTCGAGGTTTTTTTCCCATGTTGCAACTAAACATACGTTTGCTCTACTTTATTTTTAAGTTAGAAAACAAAATCATTCACGAAAAGATTCTGATTGCTTTGGGGCATTTGAAATAATAAAATTTAACTTTCTGAACAAGCAAATGAAGCGTTCCGTTCAAGAAAACAAATATATATGTTTTTTTAATTGTAGACTTTTTTCAAACTTCATGGCGTCTTCTAAAAACGAAAGAGAAAATGAAACTGTAATTAGTTTAATATTTATGTAAAGTAAGGGATTCTAAAGACTTTCTTCCTTCCACTAACCTTTTTAGCTACTTTACGACATAATTTTATTTGAGAACCTCGCCTTGTGAATAATGCATATCTTATGTAAATCAACTTTGCTATATATGCAAAAGTGCAGTGAAAAGAAAATGATGAGATTGAGAGTATGGACATGAGGAGTGGAAAAAGCAAGAGCTCGATGTAGTGGTGTGTGGGGGGAAGAGATAAGATTATGGGGTGGGGAGAGATAAGCTAATGGGGATAGTGTAGAGAAATAAGGCAGTGAATCGTATTATTTTGCTACATCCAGTATAAATACATTACAATTGATATACTTTACAGTTTTTTTTAATAAATTAAACTATTTTCACCTGAATTAATTGAAAGAAATCTCTTTTTATTCTTCCTCGTGAGATCGCTGGATATTATTATTTAATACACTTTTACTGTTTTTATTATTTTTACAGTGGAAAAGAAGCTCTTTTTAAAACAGCATTTTTGAATGCACTGTGTGAACTTTACCTTCCTACGTAAACCTTTTTATCGTATACCCTAGCATTTTAAGTACATTTAATGAATATACTATAAGAAAATAAGTTATATTTTGAATAAAAAATATGAATTTATCACCTTTTTTAACCAATGAGTTTGACTTCATTTCTTGAAGATTAGCACAGTCTTATTTTGTATGAAATTCTACAAATGTTCTATGAGTTTATATTTCCCCCTCACATTTTATGCATTCTTTTTTACAACATTTCGCTTAGTTAAATACAAAATGATACAAATAATACAAAATGATTAATTGAAAGTTAAAACGGAGTTCCGGTTAGTAAAAATTAGTCTAAACGAAAATTCTTTATAAATGAATATGAAACCAAATAAAAAAAAAAGAAATTGTTACTTTTCTGATCAAAATCAACTGTTTTGAAATACGGAAAAAAATTAGAAACGGCTTTCTGAAAATTGTTTTTGTAACAAAGACATTACTGATCATTATTACACTAATCAGAAAATATATGTTAAGATCATAAAGAACCGGATTACAATTGTTTTTTTTTAAAAAAAAGAAAGGAGAAATAACACTTGCAGAAAGTTAAATTTTCTTGAACACAAATTTTCATTTTCATAATTTGGGGAAGTATATATAACATATGTCTATTTTTAATGTATCTACGTTTCATCAGAGCATGTAAGAAGAAACAGCAAGATAACATGAAGCTTTGGATCAAAGAAGGATAACGATCGTCAACAGTTTCTTAAATAATCACAATTTGATATAATTATATGTTGTGAATTTAGAAGTGCATTACTTGGCAATGTTGCAGTACTCTTTAAAAGTTTCCTGCAAATCTTAAGCAAAACTAGATATATATTTTTCTTTTTATGTATATTTCATTAACTCTCCTAAATTAAGGTACCTATTAAATTAAGAAAAAATTTCCAATTTTTTATTTATGTCAATAATAATAGTTTTTCTTCTTCTTTTTCTTTCGAAACATGTATGAATAAAACTTATTTAAAAACCTAAACGAGCTTTCTCTAGGACTGTGGTCTAACCTTTAATCGGTTGTTCACAGCATTTGGGAAGAAATATTTTTTATATTTTAATAAAAAAAGAAAGAAATCTGAAAGTGTAAAGATAAAGCATGACCAAAGTTTAATACCTGAACAAGATAAGAGTTTCGCCTGGCTATCTTGTGTGAAGCATTTTTAATACATTATAACAATTATATATTTTCCAAAACTAATTACTAAGTTATGCATATAAAAAAATTTCTCCAAAAGACCCACAATTTTTTTCCAATTATTTATGCACAAAATTTCTGGAACAATGGAGAATTTGGTTGGTTTTATGATATATAGAGCAACAAAAGAGCTAATATGTAACAATGTGGAGTTATTCATAATAAATTAAGTAAGTTTAATTTCGAGGAGCATTTATTTGATTGATTGATTTTTTATTTACGTTACACTTATGAGCAATGGGAGGGCTATTGGAGATCTCGTAATTTGAACCTTGGTCAAGGGATGAGGATTAGGGTTTCATTCCCGGGAACCCGGGTTCCCGGAAATCATAAGATTTCTGTACTTTTTCTATTCCCGGGAATTATACTTCGTTCCCGGGATTTCCCAGTAGAAGTTGATGAAGAAGATGTTAAAGAAGAGTTTGGCTGTGAAAAGATGGTTTGTTTGGAAACCAAACACCTTAGAATAGTTTGTTGGCAATGCTTGAAAGATTTTTAGAAATAAAAAAGTCAGCAATTTTAAAAGCATTAATTGACATTAAAGAACAAATGATGACCAATGTATAGTTTGAAACTATGACTACAATTGTAGCTGGTTTAAAGCCAGTAAAAATTGGCTTAAAAAAATTTTGCAGTCGAAATGCAACTTTGCTAACTGCAGAAGGTGTATTTTCTTTCGTTATTGGAGAATTGAACGAACAAAATTCAGAATTTGCGAAAAATATGTAATATTCTCTATTGCAAAGAATTAATCAGAGACACAACGTTAATTTAGTAGGATTAATGCAATACCCGAATTTTGGGAGAAAATACGAAGCAGCTGCAGTTACTGTCGGTATTTCGCGATTGCCTCGTAAAAATTGTTCGGTTAGACAAACCCAAATGATAGGGACAAGGCTATTCTGCGAAGAAGAGGACTCAATATCCAACTGTTCGCACTCAGAAAAAGATAGCATGGAGATTTTGAAAGAAAAACCTATGACGTTGGACGAAAAATTAGAGAAAACAATTTACTCTAAAACAAAAGTTTTATATTGTTCAACCAAAAAAGTACTAGTCTCAACAAAATCATGAAACTAGAGATGCAGTTGTTCGACTCGACTGAAAATCCCTCACCAAACATTATAAAACTATGTGAGGCTTTAAAAACAATTCCTCCAACATCAGTTGAAGCCGAGAGAGCATTTTCTGCTACTGTATTGTTCGTCACAAAGCTTAGAACAAGGCTGAGTGATAAAAGTATAAATTGATTATGCTTTTTGAAATCCTATTTTAAAAATGAATAATCAATTTATTACATATTTTCTTGTATTTTTTAGTTCATTATATAAATAAGCAATAATTTTGGAATTTATATGTATCCTTATTTTATATAATTATTATTGATTTTATTTAAAAATAACTTGTTTTTAAATTTTTTGAAATTTTGATGTATTTGTCCTGGGAATCCCGGGAACGACAATTACATTCCCGGGATTTCCCGCACATTCCCAGGAATGGAAAAACACGAGAAATCAGAAACCCTAATGAGGATGTCACCTGAGCTGGTATTTCCCTCTACTTACACCACGCCATGCCAGCGGGAAGATTTAAAGTCTCGAAAGATTTAATGTGCATTTGCCCACTGCACGGCTGATCTTTAGTGACGTTAGAATACGAACCCACAACTCGTGAACGCCGGCCACAAGTTCACGACCAATACCGCTATGCTACAGTTGCCATTCAATGGAAAAATTACAATAAATAAAATATATATTTTTATCTCGTAATATGTTTATTCAATAGAAATAAGATTCAAATAAACAGTTAGCTTAATTTTAACACGATATATTAAAACTCATACATGCAGAGAAATTTTCTACTGTACAATTAGTACTAAGTAAATATACTTACTTTTTAAAATTGTTAAATAATAATCATTACATTGATTGCTTTGATAAATAAAATTTGGACATCTTCGAAAATACTTTATGGCAACATTTACGTTGACATATGCCTAGCAACACTTCTTCCTTTATTATTTCACTATTTTTATATACAATAATTTTTCCTTATTTATTCATTTATTTATTAATTATTTTTTTTTTATTATTTTGCTATTATAATCAATATTTTCCTCACAAAAATAAATGAAATTTATATCTTTAATCTTCGCATGTTAAATTGTCCTTTCTTCTTTTAAATTTAGTTTTTATTGGTAGAAGATAAACTGTTTTGCATTTATAGAGATAAACTGTTTTGCAATCTTCCCTTTTATTGAGACCCTCCCCCTTTCCTCGGTTCAAAAATATTCTGACTGCCTATAGCTATGGTCCGTTTGCTAGACATGTCCCCACGAAAGCCGTTTCACATTCTAATATTATATCTGTGAAATTCCACGATTTCTATCATTAACACGATTCCCCTTCGAATATCCTATTTACAGAAATGCTACCGAGTTATTTTTATTGTCTAACATGGATATTACTCATCATTTCCTTCGCCAATAACCTTTCAAGAGTGAGCCCTTTCTATGTCAGCGCGTTACAAAGTTCATAAGACTCCACAGATGACGGGCTTAATAATTTGAGAGTAATAAATAAGTTACGAAGTAAATATTAATTAAAACAATTCTCTCCCCCACCCCAAAAAAAAAGTTCTGTAGCGACTCACTCGAATCTACCTCAGTAGATGTTGCCACTTGTACTACTTAGCCGAGTCCAGACTTTCTTGCCAGCCCCCCCCCCCCCCAGCAAAATCGTAATCGAGAAGGAAAAACGATGAAATCTGTACGCTGCTAAATTGAAAAAAACTTCCTTTGTGCTTTGTAAAATAGAAATGTGTTATCACATTATAATAAATATATAGAAACTTTTATTTAAAAATAGATTCAGAGCTTTTAAAAAGATAGCATAGAGTAATTTAAATCATTTGGAGGACTCCCATGCAGTAACATATAAGAGAGAACTACCCAAACATAGGGTGCGACCGCTGGATATGCCCCCACGCTTGCATGTTTCAGTCCACATGATTCGTAAGTTTCAACGAAGGAAAATGTTTTTGTTCACAGTTTTGAAGTAAAAGAGTTCTGGAGTTTCTCGTTTAGGGAATTGTGATGTTGCTGTCCAAAATATCAAGACTTGCTACTAAACATTTTAGCTCCTGCTCAAAACAGCGGCAATGATTAATAAAAGATATGAGGTCGATGTTGTTATCTGATGTCCTGAATCTACTTCAGCGTGTTCCTGTTCTTCAGAGATGATATTCGCATTCTTAACTAAAATCGAATGAAGTATACCTGAAAAACTGAATTTCCAAGAAAAATATTCTATCTTTTTGTACTATCCAGTGCTAGCGATAGTCAACAGATGAGTGAAAGAAACAGAGGAGCAGTGAAATCCGAAACCTCGTCAAACGTGTTCGTTTTGTAATCCAAAAACTGCTTCGCATTACTTGTAAATTTGAGCAACGAGAAAATATTCCAAATTCTCATTTTAATTTTATGTAAGATAATTAAAATGAGAATTTGGATATACCAGTGTAAATTTATTTCTTGGGTAGTAAGGGGGGAAAGAGAATGAAAGCAATGGTTTTGTGTTACGTAATTTGGAAAAGAAAAACTCTGAAAGTGATGTTTTTTGGATTGATTGGTTTGGTTTTATTAAAGTCGTACAAGAAGCAACAACAGGGCTATTTGCGATGGACTTCATAGTTTTGAACCTCGGTCAAGTGACGAGGACGATACTTGAAATGGCACCCTTTTCCTAACTTCCATACCAACAGGAGGACTTCGGACCCCAGATTTAACGTGCATCTACCCTTTCTACACGATGGGTCTTTAACGGCCACAAGGCACGAAACCGCGACTCGACGAAAGCCTCCTACCGCTAGTCCGCTACCATGACTACTAGGCTACCGTGGCCACTTCTTGGATCGAATCTGTAAGTATTATGAAACTACTGGGTATTTATTTTATTGCAAAATATTAACAAACTTTCATATTGAAATCTTAATAATTAGATAATAATAATAAATTGATTGCAGGAAGCGATGGTTTCTTCTGAGAATTCGCGTGAGTTCTCGCATACAAAGAAAAATCATAAAATATTACCCAACTTTTAGCCCTGAGATTGATTATAAATATAAATTTGCTGGACATTCTGTTTAATAGGAAGAGGAAAATAATGAAGGTGCCAGATGATATGTTGGCAATTCATTCAGTGGGAACTTTTTCCAATGGCATAGTAACTTTTCTTAGGGAATGTCATAGTAACTTTCTTGAAGACATATTTCAAGATTATATATATATGGAGAAAGAGAAAGGAGAGGAGAGTATATATATGTTATATACATATATCAGAAAGGTTTACAAATAATGAAGACTGAAATGACTCTTTCAGCAGAGGAGAACTGAAGCTGCTCAATATGGAAAGAGGTTTATTTCGAACTCAGGAATTATTTCGAAGGAAGATCAACTGAACTAGGTGTGTCAAATTTCGAGCAGTTGCAAAACTTTGTTATCTTACACCAGAGGAAGAATTGGTGTTCTTCTGAATGTAGCAAATATTATTTGGCTGACTGGGAAAAATTTAATGTATGTTAATGTACCTGCTGATCTTTCAGAAAAAATTAACTTTATATATATATATATACTAGCTGATACCCGCCCGCTTCGCTGGGCAGACGATAATATTATATTTTGGAACCTATACGAAAAATATCAAGAAATTTTTCAATTTAATTATAATCTGAATTTAAAAATTTTAGAAATTGATTGTCTGTAATAATGGTTATCCACGACTTTCAAAAATATGAAAAAAGTATTTAAGTGTTAATAGTTTATCAATGAAAATGTAATTTAGTCCGTAAATCTGTCGTTGAACAGAATTCCGCATCACCGATGAGGTACTGTGTAGTGCGATGTGTTCCCATTATTCTACATGGCGGGTCTCCAGTAGGCCAAAACCATGTAAAAATTGCCAACATAAAAATAAAAATACATTTTTTATATATTTTTTTATTTTTTAAACCTGTTGAAACAATTTTTTTTTGTGTATTACATTTCTATTGTCTTTATTTTGAATGCATGGCAGTTTTTGAGAGTGACAACTACATTTTTATTTTTTATATCAATTTATTTATCTTAATTATTACATTCATTATTATTTTATCTTATTGTAATTTTAGAAATAGTTAAATATTAGAAAATATGAAATAATATGCCTACATTTCTAAAACATCTCTGTAGACAACATTCATCGTTCGTTTTTCTGGTTGACGGTTGATTAGATTTTCACGTGAACTAACTTTTGATCATGCCATGTAAAACTGACTATGTGAATAACAGACACTTTGTAAATCTACCCCAGCTAATTTTAAACTCTGCCCTTGTGCTTTATTGATAGTCATCGCAAAGCAAAGTCTAACTGGAAACTGCAAACGCTTAAATTCAAAATGATAATCTGATGGAATTAATGGTATTCTTGGAATGAATATATTTTCACCCTCATACTTTCCTGTAAAAAGAATCGCTTCTATAACGTTTTTTTTTTTAGAGTTTTCGCTTTGAGTCTGGTGCTGTTACATAATTTAGGAGGATTTAAATTACGCAACAACATTATTGACGTACCAATCTTTAGGTAGCCTAGTGGGCAAGGTTTCGGATTCGTGGCCGGCGGTTTTCGTTCAGTCGCGGGTTCGATCCTTGTTGGCCGCCAAAGACCCGCCGTGTAGCCGAGGCTGATGCACGTTAAATCTGTTGGGGCCCAAAGTCCTCCCGTGGTGTGGATGTTAGGAGAGGGGGGTGCCAGCTCAGTTGTCGTCCTCGTCACTTGACCGTGGTTCAAAATAATTATAGAAAGAAAATGTTCTGAAAGGTGATCCTTATGGTTAAGAAGACTATTCAAAGGTTCAGGATAGGATCTAATAGCAGGAATTTGGACTTGATCACCGCTGCAGCACATTCCTGGAGGTTCTTCTATCAATTTTAAAGCATGGCACTACAAATAGGACAAACTTTTTCCGATACTGGCAATTTTATCATTTGAATAGTCAATATCTGTTATATATATTTAAAACCAAAGCTTTAGAAGTCCAAGGCACTAATTTAACTTTTGATCTTTTTTCATTGCATTTAATTACAGCTGCCTGATTCACAGGGGGGTTATTAGAAAAGTATTTTCGTACTGCTGCTCTATGTACTTCAAGATGGCTTTTAGTATATTTTGAAGCAGCTTCTCTATGTATTTCAAGATGACTTTGAGTATACTTTCAGCAGCGTGTCTTACTTGTTCATATCTAATTGATTTTGTGAATATTTTCCTCTTTTTTTTTACCTTTATTTAATTGAAGATATATTATATCATTAATAATCGATTCACTTGAACTTGATAAATTAGTGTTAGATATTGATTGAGTCTTAGAAAGTAGCATAGATACATTTTCTTGAGGCTGAAACACTAAAGATGACACATTTTCTTCATTTTGTTTCACATTATCATCACCAAGATTAACTTTACTTCTATTTGTTAATCCAACTATTTCAATATAAACATCAAAATGTCCATGATTATAGTTTCCCGTAAAACGTAATCTTTTATTCCCTCTGGATTGTTTCACCAACAGAAGCTATAAGGCAGACGCCTTGATACACTTCGAACTGATAGGGAAATAGCTCTGCCACCGCCATAATTTCGCCAACAGATCCATACGTGTTTGGTTTACATCTTTCGGTAAAATATAAATCGTTAGTATTATAAGGAGCGCCAGATAGCATTTGAGTGTAGCATTTAAACCGATACCAGTTGTTAAACATGTGAGAAACGATAATATTTCTCATTTTATACGCCATCGATATGTCACCGAACACCAGCAAAGACAGAGACGAAAATAAACATGCTTCGTCGCCAAGAATTTTAAAAACTTTGAAAGGAGTAGGTATTCCATCTATCCAAATATATTCAACATCCATTATAAAAAACTATAACTGAAAAGTAAATATGAAAAATCAATTTGTATTAACCTACAATGAAATACATTTCAAGTTAAAAAATATAATTATTTTTTTAAAATCAAATTATTTAACAAAAAATACTTACAAAAAGATAAAGTATAATAAAAATTTTTAGCAAAAAGTCACCCATATTGCGTTATCCTTTTTACAAAGGGTTTTACAAAGGGATAACTTACGCTAGCAGCATATCTAAAACTGCATTTGAATAGACAGAATTGCTCTTAAAAAATCATATCATTAAAAATAATTCTGTATTCTGAAAACAGTAAAATATCCAGCCATTTTAAAAAAGAAAAACGTTTATTTCCTAGAAACCAAAAACTAAAAATTGCCAGAATACAAAAACAAAACTTTTGCATAATGTTTACATTAGGTTACAGTTAATGCGTACATCAAAATAAATATTTTGACAGCTACTTATTTTTTTTTTTATCAATGACATGAATAACATACCATTATTATTCATTTGCTAAAAGCCAACTTCAATATCTTCGTAAGATTGCATTTAGATTTACAAATGTAATTTATCAATCATTATTAATAATAAAATACTTTTCTCATGAATTTAAAACTTATGTCTAGGTACCACAACAATAAAAAATTATTGCTGAGCAAAGCGGGCGGAAGTTAGCTGGGGTTACCATAGTATAGCTTTTTAGAATTCACAATGCAAGGTCATTGAAATGCTTTGACTTGGCGGTGGAAGATATTGTGGTGGCGGTGGATTTGGTGATAAATCCCTCCTCCATCAGCGCATGAATATTAAATTATTTGGTATTTTCCATTTCGCATGCTCAAATCTCGCCAATTAAACTTAATTGGTAGCAATACACAGTATACATATAAAAAATATATATGTTCCGTTTGGCGTCGGTCATGTCATTTTTAGCGATAAAGTCGCCAAAAATGACATAAGCAATGGATAAAAAAAAGATTAATGGATGAAAATTACATTTTGGATTAGAATTCCGTAAAATCCGTTCTTAGTGAGCGTCTACATCGCAAAATGAGTAACTGTACCAAATTTCAAGTCAATCGGTTGTATAGTTTTAGAGATATCGTGATGAGTCAGTCAGTGGTATTTCGCTTATATATATATAGATATGTGTGTGTGTGTGTGGTGTGTGTAAAGATTCAAAATAATAACTACTTATTACACACACACAGTTTATTTGCTGACGAAGGACAGAACATAAAAACACAAAACAAATTCATTAAACTCGCGTCATCACAGCTTTAACGTCCAGCACAATCTAACCTCAAGCGCAATTTCCTGAACCGTCTTATTCAGCATCTGGCTCCTTCTCCATCTACGTCACATCTCACTACGTCATATCTCTCTCGAAGTGCTAGGTGGCGCTCTGCCAGCATCATAGCTACCTTCCGGGATTATAGATCAGCAGGTCTTAGATCCCCCCCCCCCACACATACATACATATATATATATATATATATATATGTATATGTGAGCTTTGGAAGCTCCTCTCCGAGTGAGCAGATAAAGAAGGTAAACCAAAAAATGTGCCCGC
Organism: Nephila pilipes; assembly: GCA_019974015.1. NCBI lineage: Eukaryota > Metazoa > Arthropoda > Arachnida > Araneae > Nephilidae > Nephila > Nephila pilipes. Next base: position 4,938 of record BMAW01090515.1, on the reverse strand, counting down.
ACTCAAATGTTTTTGTTTTAAGAAAAGTCCGAATACACCAAAGACGAGTCCTTTTAAGTTTACAATTTATGTCTTTTGATGATGAAATTTTGATGACTGATGATTTGTGTAAGCTTACTTTAAAGTGTTATGGATTCGATAATCCAAAAGGATCCTAAGCTAAGTGTTCTGTTTGTTCTCCAGTGAAGAAAGAAGTGATTTCAAACAGTATCTTAACCTACACTTAATACTTCCCTAGAAACTTCCAGTTACAACAATTTACACTTCATTCGGTGGTAGAATTGGAGGATTACGAGCCAACACAGGTTTTTCATGCACTATTGCTGGAGAAAGGATGTTCTAAGAACTTAAGGAGCAAGGTTTGCCAAAGATGCGGATAAAATTAACGATAAATTCAGCAGATGATCAACGATCTTTTCTCGATTGCTTCCAAACGAAGGTATTGATTAGAAGAGAAGATTGTGAAGATTTAACCGAATTTATTGTCTTTCCAGAAGTAACTGGAAACGGGGCTTTTCTTTGAAACAGATTTATTTTGAATCTGTAGGTGTTGTTCTTGATGTGAAGAAAAGATATTGGTTCCTCTGTGACAATCCTTGTCATAAATTTTCTTTTGGAAAGATGAACAATGCTCAATATCTAGGTGGAAAAGGCTGATGTCGAGGTTAACTTTTGTTTCTTAGTTGAAGAAGGAGAAAAAACTTTGATTCCTGATCAGAAAAAGAAGTCGAATTGTTTACTGAAAACTTATGTTAAAAGTTTAGGTACAGGTGGAGAGGCAATTCCCTACATAGGACGTCACACTGATATAAGTAATCATCCTCTCCTGTAGCGTTCCGTCTTACAGGTTGTCTCCTTCTAGAAAGGAATTTTTGAAGAAAGATTTGGACTGTTTTTTGCAGAAATCGGTAATATATATAGAAAATTATGAGTTTCCTTATGCTGCACCTGTCACATTAGTGCCCAATCCTGACAGTTATCTGTGGCTATTATTATATTATGGCCTGACAGTTATTATCGTGCTTTAAATGCAGGCACAGTTACGGAATCGTTTCTTTTTCCGAAGATAGAAGATCTTCTCCACGATACTAAGCTGATTGGCTCTATATCCGTAATCGATGTCCGAGCTGGTTATTATCAAGTAAATCGGTTTATTTCTGACAAAACTGCTTTTGTTACCCAATTAGGAACTTTTCATTTTAATAGAGTGTCATTTGGTTTGAAAAATGCTCCTATGGCATTTAAAGGACTCATAGGTCGTTTCTATAGTGATGTTCCTGATGTGAAAATCTTGGCACTCTTGGAAGACATCATTGATATGTTCCAATTTTCGAAAATGATGTGAATGATCTTAAGAAGTCTTTGAGAGACTTGAACAGTCCCAGCTGAGAGCCAATAGATAGAAGTGTAACTTCGTTTCTCAAAGCATGAAATATGTGGAATATAATTTCACGTTTTGTGAAACGAAATATATCAATCCTTTATGTGAAATCTATTTCAGATAAAGGATTTGAAATAGATTCTGGAAAGTTGATGCTATCTTAAATATACCAATATCGAAAAATGTGAAGCTAATGTCTTTCGCCCAATCCTTTACAGGGTATCGTAGATTTATTAAGGATTTTTCTGGCATTTCAAGATCCTTAAGCAAACTTACAAAGAAAGCTTCAGTGTGGAAATGGGGTGAACCAAGCCCATTTCTACACAGAGTCGACCACTTTTGATAAATTGAAGAAAATGCTGACTTCCCCTCTCCACACAATCGTAAAACAAAAAAAAAATTAAATCATGCCTTTCACAACAAGAACCGGTTGCAGTGAATATTCTTACAGAGCTGTTCTCTTACAAGGATATGCCATTCTCCTTTTAATTCTGACTGAAAGGAATTATGATACAACCGAGCGAGAAGCCCTTACTATGATTTTGTCTTTGAATAAATTTCATGGTTATGTTGAAGGATAAGAAATAAATGTCGCTACCAATCATTAACCTCTAAAATTATCCCTAACCCTCAAATCATTAATAGGTAGATTAGCTCAATGGGCTCTTTAATTTTGTAATCATACAACTTGAAGGAGAACATATTCCTGGGAAATCAAATGTTTTAACTGATATGCTGTTCCATCCACTTTGTACGCATGTGAATGGAATTAATTACGAGCTTTGTGCTGTGATAATCGAATTTCCAATAAGACTCCCGAGTGATCTGAATAGTTAAGGGATGAGGAACTTAAAAAGATCCTAGAATGTTTTGAAGATAGAACTCCTGAAAATATAGACTGTGCTAGGTAGACAAGCCGTGGTTATTTTCTAAATCAAGGTATTCTTTACAGATATTCGTTTGACAGTGAGTCTGAGGATACTAAGTTAGTAGTATTCTCTCATGAATGAGAAGTCATCTTTAAAGAGTATTATGATGCCTCTACCGTTTCTCACTATGGGGCTGAAGGCACGTATTTTCGAATATCTTCCCGCTACTATTAAGAGGAAATATACTGCTGATTATGTCGAAGTTTGCTCCGAATGTATAAGAAATAAAGATTCAAACCAGAAACTTTCCGGACTTTTAAGAAGCCTGTTTCTGTATAACGTTTTGAGAGCATACCCAATGCTCTTTTTGATCCACTCCCAGAAACTAATAATGGAATGGATTAAATTTTCATTGTTGAAGACTATGCTTCTAGATGGTTTGAACTCCTTCATCTAAAACTAGCCACAGCAAAGGAATGTGCTGTCACATTGTTAAAAGATATGTTTCTCCGATAAGGTTTGCTTCGTTGATTTTTTTACAATAGTACACAATTTGTTTGCAACGTAATGCAACAGTTTCGTACATCTTAAACATAGACCAAAATCTAATTCTGGTGAACCGACCACAAGCGAATCGAGGGGAAAGCAAAAATCCAAAAAGCCAAAAAATAAGGTTTGCCATGAATACTGCTAGATGTGAGGCCATTAAATAAACACCTGCTTATTTGACTGTCTCGAAAGATTTAAGATTTATCATCAACAATGATAACTTTGTTCCAGTGATCACGTCTTATCTCAAAAGATTTTACAGAACTCTGTACGAGGTTAAGGAGAAGATAATGAAAGTGGGAAATCGAAGAAAAGAGTATAGAGACCTGTTTGAAGGAAAGAGTAAAGAGTAACATTGAAAACCTGCTCCTGTATACAAGTATGGAGATCTAAAACTAATAACGAGACGAGTCAGATATTAAGTGATTTTCTCGCAAAGATCTACAACAGGCCTTGCCAACCCGTGGTCCGAGGGCCGCATTTGGCGCGCCAGGTATCAACCTGCAGCCCGCGGAGCTGGGACATCTGAATAAAGATTTAAACTTTTATTGTATATAAAAGTGCCAAAAAACATTCCTCCACAAGTCGTTCGTATCATACCCTACAACTATGGGAATATCTCACTAATTTTTAATCAAAATTTTTCTTTAATCTTGTTCACAAACAACTACAAAGCTCGTTTTAAAAAAACGCGAGGGCCTGAAGAAAAATATAGCAATTAGCTAACTATCTATAACTAATGGTTCCAGTAACAGACACTGACACTCACTAAATCCATACGCAGTTAAATTTTAAAATATTTTATAAAAAAACATCTATAAATTTGGCCGATTAAATCGACCCGAAACGAATTACAACTTCCTTGTACAAAAACAAACAAAGAAGAGTGCCAGATGGCTTATTAAAAGTAATATCGTTATGATGGAGAGCAGCTCCCTCTGGCGTTGAGGCAAGATGGTTACATCGGTTGCGGTATTTTCCACAGCTCCCCACCATGAACTCTTCAGAGTTCATCAATAGAATCTATAAAGTTGCTACAGTAAATACATAAATAAGGAAATTCTAATTCAAATCAACGATAATAGATGAATAATTGAATGCTTAATATACGAAAGTTACAAATTACAAATGGTTATTCTCACTAGCTTAATTGTAATCAAAAAATTTAAAATAACTTTAAAAATTGGTTTACCTTTGAGATAAGCAAAATTACTATATCTAGAAAAGGGAAAAATAAACAATTTTCACAAACACAAGCAAACAAGCTAAATTAACGAAATAAAGTTCAAAATTCAAGTAATACAAAGAATAAGAGCTTGAAGTATAAAGTTAGGATTATATATCAAATTATTTTCAATTAATTTTTTCACAATATATTCATCATCAAAGGATACGAAAAACCAGTTCATTCATTGAGTTCAAAGGGATATATTAATTGCACTGGCTTTCTGAAAAGTACCTTTTTAGTTTTCACGACACAGGCTCTTACATGTCCATCTCGGCCTTGAAAAGTTTCTTGAATTGTTCCCAAGTCCCAGAGAAGTTTGAACTTAGAAGACCCTTCGACGAGCGCAACATCATCGACTTTAACATCTTTGTGAATGTTCGGTGATTTAAAATGATGAAAGGTTTTCAAGTCAAGAAGATATTGAGTTTTCCACTTGTTCCAAAAGTGTTTTAAAAGCGTCGTTTGATATTGTTTCCTTTTGTTCAAGGATTCTCTATTAGATACTTCGTTTACGAGTTCAGCGAAATGAAGTGGATAATCCTGGTTTTTTCTTCCATATTGCAGGAAGTCGAGAGGTGTTAAGGGTTTTGGTTCAGAAAAATTGTCAGTCACATATGTCAAAGGTCTTGAGTTGACAACATATTCGATTTCAACTAAGATAGTAGTAAGTTCTTCGAATGCGAGTAGAGCTTTTCCAAGAAATTTTCTGAGTGGATCTTTCACCGATTTCACGAGACGTTCGTAAAATCCGCCCCACCAGGGCGCTCTTTCTACAGTAAATTTCCAAGTAATTCCACGAGAAGAAATAAAATCTTTAAATTCAGAGTTCTTTAAGATTTTGGCGAAGTAACTCAAGTCCTTAAATGCGGCCTTGAAAGATTTGGCATTATCTGAATAAACAACGCTGCAAC